>JAWPHD010014787.1:0-59140 GCA_037043455.1 Cyrtodaria siliqua | reverse complement strand
ACAGTATTAGTCGATCATTGCGGACGCGTGCATAGTAGATGTGTGTGAAAATTGATAAATATTACTGTACACAATCTTTAAATAACGTAAATACGTGATTCAAATATTAAAGTTTCTCATCTGTTGATGTTTATTTTTCATCTTTGATTAAAACTGAATAGCAGTTGCCAGATCATTAAAGACCGTCTTTACAGGGGTTAAAGGCCAGACATAGATCACGAAACCAGCAAATTGAAATTTCAAATCAGCAAGACAGTATCGTTGAACTATTGTTGTTTGGAGTGAATAACACATTTTATCTTATCGAGAAAAGTGAAAACCTTATATTATTCACGAATGCGAATCATGAGGTTAAAAATAATTGAAGTTTGATCACCTCGAGATGAAATACAATCTGTTATTTACGACAAAACAACAAATTTTATTTTTATTTTTATGCTTTATAATCTACTGTAGTATGCAGAAAACTAAATAAAAAAATTGACGACGTCATTGGCTTAGTATGATACAATTGCTAGTTTTAATTCTCCTATTTCAATAATCTACGACTGCATTTGTTTAGTTAAGTTATTTCCAATCCAAAGTTACCTTATATAACAACTTTGGGGAAAAAAAAACGGTTTTAAAATAAAACTATATTTCACACGTTTGAAATACCACTTTTATTCATGGCTAACGTCCACTATTTCACTGCTAAGAATGAAATAAAAATTCAAATTAGGGATACAAATTCATATATCACCTTGTCAAATTAGAAAATGCAAATCAGGCAGACAGTATCCTTGAATACTCGTATAAATTCAAATTAGGAATACAAATTCATATATCATTATTTTTAAATGAGTAAACCTCTAGTATTAACCCTTGCAATATGGAGTCTTCTTTCGAAAACCCCGTTCGGTCCTTGGCCCGACATCTCGTGTATTGGGTATGGCCGCCTGTGCGTAGGCGTCCAAGACTAGAGCCGTACAAACTTACAGCTTGGGAGGGGGCGGGGTGTCGGCGACAGTTTTCAGAACCCCAAAATTGTGTTTGCTCGACAGCCAGGCAATGGGCCCCAAAGGCGGGTCTCGGTGGTACTCCAGAGTCGCAGATTACCAGACGTGTCGGGCAACGATCATCCAATCGTATGGCCCATGATTGCCTTCTCATCGGGCTTCTCCCCAGGCATCATTGTCCCGTGTTTAAGACCACTTGTCACTTGCGCTTTTCGTTGGCTTCTAATCTACATGAGAAATGATCTATTTCTCGACTTCTTTGATGTTGTTGATCATAATTTGTTTTGCATGATGTTGCGAAGGGAATTCTACGTTGATATTCTCTTTGTCATCTCTCATTCGATCACTGGTTTGGTTAGGTTTATGAAAGCACGAAACTACTTTCATCAATTCCAGGAGTCACTGAAATTGCCGAACCATGTTTCGACATGGAGGATTGTCCAAATTTGATCTCACCGGGGATTTACTGCCCGAGTGTCCTACCTGGCCATGGTGGGAACTTAAGTCAGGCAATATCTCGATAACAAGAGTTTTCTAGTTAGTTACTACCGGAAAATCCTTTTTCTCGATGATACGGCCAAACTAAGCTCCCATCATGTCAGGTATCCAGCTCTAGCTGTAAATCCCCATCACATGTCATACACTTGCAATGCACTCCACGTGGTGACCGTTGTAGGGCGGTGAACTACTCAGCAAAAAAAAACCTGATTCTCTTCCTCTTCTAATAATGTTTGTGTTTTCATTCAATCTCGTCGTTTTTAATTCATTCGTGATTATCGGTCAATCCTTCATTATTTCGGGATCAGTGCCTCGATGTATTTCGACGGATCGTGTAATGTGTTAAAAATCTTGACATTTTGCTAGCCGGATATGACCGTTAGCAACACGTTTTGATGAATGATAAATGCGTTGCTGTGTTTGTTATTTACAATACATATGAATATTTTATCACTGCTTTCATTTAAATAAAACTATTGCTGGAGCAATCGGCTAAATGACATTGCAAAAACTTTGATGATAACTTTGATCTTGCAACCTTTGGCGGGAATCTAAGTAGAGCCATGCTAGTATGACTAATCGATATGAAAACCTAAATACATTCGGGATATACTTCAAAGAATGTGATCGAAGAGATGTTGCGAATGGTCTTTGATATTTTTGTCGACGTCATGTTGCCCGCAGGTTTTGTACTCTGTACGTTATTTCCAGGGGTTCTGAAAATTAAGATTAATGCACCTATCGCAAATGTTAGCGATTTTCCCCGAAGGAACATTATATGCACTATCGCAATGTGTCCGGCGACACCTTTAGCAAAACCTCTCTGAAAGAGAGTCGACGTGAAAAGGAAATTAGTTGATTTTCTGAGTTGTTTGCTCGCCGAATGCGCTGTGGTTTCGGAAGGTGCTTTGGAGTTGTCCAGGATAGCAAATGTGAAAATTCATTGTTCACCTTGTTTAACCCTTTATCCGAAAAGTTTTACATTATCGGTCGAATAAAAATATTATAACATTATCCAGAATTATTCAGAAAGGGCACATATGGGCGAAATGGGATATGCGGAATTCAAATGTAAAGCGTGTTTTACCCAGTACCCCCCCCCCCCCCCACACACACACACAAAACTGCTTATCTGTTTTGGTTTTATATAATAAAGAAACACAAAGCAATGACAATCCACCCCCCTATTCTTTAAATAAACTATTTTGTTCGATTATGCTACTTTTATAACTACATATCTGTTTTGGTTTTTATATAATAAAGAACACAAATCAATGACAATCACTATTCGATCTCTTCTAACGTCACTCCATTACAGTTTACATTGACCAGAGTGTACGTGGTACAGCTAAAACAAATGAATCAGGTGACACAGAAACTAGCAAAACATGTTTACTCAATTTGCATTGAAACGTAGACAGATGTTACCTTTAGCGTTAATATGAAAAGTTGTTACCTTTTATCCGTTTAGCGTTAGTTACCTTAAGCGGAAGAGAGAGTGAGTGTTACCTTTAGCGGAGGTTATTACCTTTAGCGTTGGAATGTTACCTTTAGCGGTGGTTGTACCTTTAGCTGGACTGTTGTATTACGTTTAGCCGTTAAACAACATTCAATACGTTTAGCCTGTTACATACAATCTAAGAAAACTTAGTGATTGCTATTCGATTCAAAAGATTCAACTCAGTAAAGTTCATAATATACGTAACTGCATACACAGTATTTTAATGTGCAAACAATTACATATAAGTCTTATGACTCGAATGTCTTTATTTGCGTGTAGTGGGTACTGTCTCTCGTTAATTTAATTGACGGCTAAGAAAAGTGTGGAAAGCTTTGGGCTAACGTATATATTTCCAAAACAATATTTAATTTATATAAAAAATACGTCCGAGAAGTAGTTTTTCTTCACGCGGAATGCTTTGGGCTAACGTATATATTTTCAAAACAAATGCTAGTTTATCGATAATGCATCAATATTTGTTGTCAGCAATATATTTTATTTGAGATAGAATATATGTGTGTCTGCAATATATATTTTTTTAGAGAGAATACAAAATTATATATATTTTTGAAATTATATACACATTCATATCTTCAAATATATATTTAGAGAGACAATATGTTTAGAATATATTTTTCGGAGTAACAATATATGTGTTTATTTGTCATAGTAAAGTTTACATGAATATATTTTTGGGACAATCTTTTTTTTCCGGAGTAACATATATTATTTGCTTCTAAAAAAATATTTTAGGGACATAACATATATTTATCAGAGTTAACATATATATTTGCCTCAGTCTACAATATATATTTTAGGGACACAATATATATTTTTCGGAGTAACATATATATTTGTCTGTATCATATATATATTTGTATTTCAATCTCGTATATACATATTACACACAACGATTATATTTATCTTACAACATATAGTCACGTATGCGCGCCTCATACTATTCCAACGACCCGCTCCATCATAAACATGAACAATTTAAGATAATGCAATTATTCCGGCTAATAATTTACTCTAATTTAGCACGCTAAACAGTGAACGTATAACTGAACAATGGCGCTGGTTTTGGGAGATGAATATATTATGACGTCACAAAGAAGGCGGGTCTTATGTTTTCGGTCAGGAGCGGCGTTCGTACTAATGGATATTTGCATGTCTTACTCACATATTTAAACCCCGCAAAAATATACAAACGATATATTATGCATATCAAATCAAATATATTTCGATAAAATCAAAGATTGGGGCCACTGAAGGCAGATTAAGTAGATTAAAATGAAGACCCCAAGGTACCCTGTTTCGCCATATAAGCCAAGATGCGACCTTGGGGTCTTAAAGATAAAGCGGCGTCCACGTAATGGATAAACAATATTGTTTAAATAGCTGTTTTATCAAGTTCTAAATTATTTCAATTCCGTCAAATGAACTTGTTTGTCCGGGTATGTTTCTGTATACTTGGGTGCCGTTCTGGAATTAAAAGATTTTCGGGTACGTTTCTGTATACATAAATGTACCCGGGTACCTTTCTGTAGTACCCGATACGACAATGACACAATCAGCCTAACTATGGTGCAAATGGTTCGATCTGGATAGTTTTCGAACTCGTCCGACTTTTCATTGTATCAGCAAGTGTGTAAAGTTTGAAAAAATATAGAATGAACAAGAGGCCCAAGAGGGCCTGTGGACGCTCTACTTGCTAAAACGGCCCTTATATCGAGGGCTGTCGTCATAAAATTCCATCAGCTCTTCTTTAAAACATTGCAAAAAAAGCACAAAACAACAACACCCACAACAGAAACATAACCCTTGAATATGCTAACAATTTAAACAAGCGGCCCCTAGTTCTAATTTGGTATGGTTATTTAGGGACTCAAGGCACAACACGTGTATACAATAGGTTTTGATCGGCTGTAGAGGGCCCCTTTATGCAGGCGGTCAAAACACATTTTACAATAACTGGTGTGCCTCGAGTCCCTAAATAACCATACTAAAATTAGAACTAGGGGTGGTTTTTAGTAAAAACAGATGTCTCCCCTGCAGGAGAAAGGGCCATATATCCGCAAAAGAACGTTAAACTGTAACACGACAAGGGCATTACTGCCACATTTCATGGAAATCCAAGCAGCAGATCAGAGGAAGTCGGGACAAAGCTTATGTATTAAAACCTTTAAAGGTGAAATAGGGCGTGTCTTTTGAGTATATATTCGGAAATATATATATATAATATATACAATCTGTTCAAATCTTACACTTATTGGTTGTCCCGTTTTCTCACAGTAGCCAATTTTATCTCATAGCGCACACGCTTCGAGTTTCGCCCTGGTAAGTGTCACGTGATCCTGTGACGTCATTGGTACCAAACGATTAGCGGTGTCGCATTGAGTTGTATAGTATTGTCTATGTAGGATTACGTTTTAAATGCCGTGTGCTGTTGCTGTGTGAAAAAGTTTGCATAAAGAAGGACAAGATAATAACATAAGTTTCTTTCGTTTCCCTAATCGAGATAATGATATATTAAGATTTGAAGTGTGGGTAGACCGTTACCGAAGAAAATCGCCCGACTCGTCGAGAAAGTGGGAACCTATGAAAGACGCGCGAGTTTGTAGCAAACATTTTGAGTTGACTTCGTGGGAAGTCCATCCTTTGGTTTCATTATCTTTGAATTTGGAGAACAAAAGGCCATGCATATTAAAATCAACAGCGGTACCAACGATATTTGACTATAAAAATGAGAAGTGCATAACCCCGCCGTCTCCAAGCAAGTTGTATTCACCTATTCGACCGGCGTTGAGGAGGAAATTCATACATGAAGTAAGATTGAAATTTATGTTCAATTATCTAAGCACCTCATCGGGTATACGTATGATAAATTGAAGAAAGGTGTATAGTCTTAGATCTTTATATACACCGTGAATGTTTAGCTGTTGAATTAGAAGCATGCGTCTTTACGTGAATCAATGAGTTGACGGCGCTAATAGTATGTAGCCGTCTTTTTTTAAAAATATTGCTAAGAACTTTCAGCATATAAATTTAAATGAATCCGGTGAAATAAACACTGTGTCTTTGTTTCCAAATTTTAATTTTAATAATTTTAAATTATACACCCCTTCTGTCAATAGTGTTATAAGTATATATTATCAACATATATAGGTCTATGGATTTGAAAATAAATACAAAATGTTTCATGGATATCTATTACAAGGCAGAAAATTAATAATATTACTAGCTTTTATATTAATTCAGTAATGTTTTATGGCAAAGCAACAACAATAACGCCTCTTAGCTCGTGCAATAAGTAAAACAAGTATAATAGAACAATATACTTTATATTATGGTAATTTGATATGTTTGGTCTGTTTTCGATCTGTATATCAGGAGTAAGTATACATGAGTAAGTATACTTACTAACTGTCTATATCGTGCTCATAATACATTTGGCTATATTATTTTTTTTCTCTTTGTGCGCGACAAATTAGAGATCGCATATCATGTGATATATCCGTCTTGTGCAATACGCGTCTGCCCTCGGCGGTATTACACCGCTCAAGTAATTGCAATAAACAGGAAATATATCATAAAACTAGGTTTCCCTAAATGGTGCGTGATTTTGTGATATACCGACGTATGTACCCTTATTAGGTTGTACTTCAATAGTGCACCGCAATATTTGATTAGTCTGTATTGATATTTGGGAGCAGTGGAGACTAGAGAGCGTGTCATATTGCAAAAACCGCTCCTAGAGTGTTTGGTGTTGATGGCGACTTATGGCAAATATATAATACTATAGAAATTATGGTGCCAAAATTATATGCTGTTTCACTTATTTTTGTTTTTATCAATTATGGATAATATCTAATAAATATATTTGTTCCATGTCTACTTATCGGCAAAAAAATCTGACGCTCGTATTTAGACCAGGTCCATTCATTCGGAATATACTACATTTCGCGGTTATTGTGTATGTATCCAAGATATTGCAGTGTTGCGGGTGACTTACTGTCAGTTTTCGATGAAAACAATGTTTACGTTGTTTTTTGTTTGTTGTTGCTGTAAGTGTATAAATACACTATTTTGTTAGATTGGTGAATAATGTAATGAACCGCTGAACGTAACGAATGACATGACTCGATAGTCTTTAAAAGCTCTCCATTTGCACCTGCACCGCGTTCGACTTCATCATCAGTTGATGAATCCGATGTATTTTCGTCCTCAGACACGTATTCTGGCTCAAAATCGTAAGTTTGCACATTGTGTAACCGTCTTATCACGGGCATTTCCTCTGACTCAGTATCATGATAGCTTAATTCTCACATTTTCACACAAGGTATCTGTTTTGCGTTCAGTCCCAATGTAAACAAAAAATAGTTTGTTCCCAATGACGTCACTTCCGGTAATTCGCGCAAGAGTTTTTCGCTTAGATTTTTTCACTGACAAGTTTCGTTGAAATCAAGTCAGAGGTTCAGGAGAACTAGTATGTACAAAGTTAGTGTATTTAAACTTTTAAGGGGTCATAACTCTGCCAAAATGCATTCAACAGAACAAGGCAATGACAGGTGCAACTAGGCTTGGTACTGATCATCTCCACCAAGATTCGTTGAAATCCGGTAAGGAGTTCAGAAGAGACTAATCTGGACAAAGTTTGTCTATTAGGGCCATACCTCTGCCAAAAACCATTCAACCGGAACATGGCGCTGCTATGCACAACAGGCTTGATTCTGATCATCCTTGACAAGTTTCGTTGAAATCCAGGAAGGGGTTCAGGAGAACTAGCCCGGAAAATGTTTGTGTATCAAAAAACTTTGAAGGGCCTTAACTCTACCAACAATATGTACACCGTAACGCGACGATGACATGCACAACTAGGATTGGTGCTTATCACCCCTGTAAAGTTTCGTTGAAATCTGGCGAGGGGTTCAGGAGAACAGTCCAGACAAAGTTTGTGTATTAAAACCTTTAAAGGGCCATAACTCCGCCAAAAATCATTCAACCGGAACGCGGCGATGAATTGCTCAACTAGACATGGAACTAATCATTCCTAAAATGTTTTGTTTACATCACGCCAAATGAAGGCCCTTTCGTCATAATGAGGCCTTTCAGAAAATCAAGGGCCATAACTCCTTGTTTTTAAACTGTTCGGAGCTTTTATTGATATTAACAATCTAATAAATACTGATAAAGATTGGATGAAAAATGAAGGCCCTATCGTCTAAATGAGGCAAAATATAGCATTTTTAACTACATCCAGTGCCACAACTCCGTTGTTACTGGTCCGATCTGGCTGGTTTAAGAATTTGTCTGAGCTTTCATTGATAGTAACAATCTTTTGTACATTTCTCAAATCTGAGCAAAGGTCAGCTAACGATCTGTCTCAGTAACGAGGAGTTCATTTGTCTTCATTCATCAGTAAGGCGGAGATAACGTCATCATTAACATATCTTAGAAACCAAAATCCTGACAGGGGTTATATCTACAAACATCTGGACAAATCCAACTGTCATATATTTTGTTTAAAGGCAGAATATGCTTTAAACGTATAATGGAATGGCTGACGAAGCCTTACACCTAAATGAATCACACAATTCAATCAACAGACTGAACTAATAAGTAAAGTAAGTTTAAAGTAGAACATCGCTCAAGCCGGTGCTAGGAGGCATGAGGTGTTGCACTTAACATTACCTCACATGAACAGACTCAATAAAACCCGAGTCTGCTACTTTTATCTTTTGCTTGTGTTTGTTGCTTCCAAGGGATCCTCTTTTCAGTATTTATTACAACCTATGACAAATATTTTTAGTATGTGATGCGTTAAGTATATACTATTAACTGTATGCTCAGAACGTTGCGCTATTAAAGCATAACACAGGTTGTGTGCTAGGCCAACTGGTTTATTATATTATAGTACAGGTATTGTCCATGTAAACAATGTTTTCAAGTTCGCTTAACTTTATGCCCAAGGGTTAATTTCAACCACCTAATTTCAATCAACATATGGGTACATAAGTGTTTTTATGCAAATGTAATGATTAAAGTCGAAGAAATTAGGATTACACATCACATAATGTTGGTGTATAGTTCTAGTCCACACTGTCCATGGTCATCTATGCTCATTCCACACCATTCAGCAAACTTTGGTGTAATATTTACTTTCATTGCCTGGACATGTATATTTGGAAGCATTTTTTCAGCGCTTTCATTCAATATAAAATTCACTACACCGCAGTTCTAGGTTTAATGTGTTTCACCACAAAATCTTTCCCGTCACTAAGATTCGTCAACAACACAAGTTGTATTTCACATGTAAAAATGCAGTTTACTTCCACCACAATACAATATTAACATCGTCTTGCAGCATTTTCATTGTTTATATCACAATTATTTTCATAAAGAAAACAAACAAAAAAAGAGAACAAGTTATATATCAGTACCAGCAAATATACTCCACTTGTCTATCAAGTCACTTTGTCGCAACAAGTAATTTTGTTTTTATAACATAATTATACATACACAGCCATCAGCGAAAAACAATAATATAAGTAATGACACATCAGCAAATCCACCGATGCAGTATATATTCTCGGTAAAAAAAGTTTTGGACCAGAGTATATAAAGTCATTGAAAATAAAACTAGTGGACAGAATTTAATTATCTTTTTTTAGTAACCAAGATCTACCCTACCCGGTTAATTTGGTACTAGAAACATTAAATTCAAAACAAGATTTGATTTTAAAAAAATATCGCGAACACACAAAGGGTCTGTAAAAAATGTTGCAAAGTCCATTAAAAGTAACAGTTACGGACACATTCGAGTAACCAATAAAAAGATTATTATTTTTTCGCAAACTTTCATTGTAAACGATAATTATTGTTGATTGTTGATCTATTGTGAATTATCAACTGAGATAATAAAGGTTATGGTCGAATGTCAAGGTTCAGCGATCATTGTACGGGTTCGAACACTGCCATGGTCCAAAACTTTTTTTACAGAGTAAATTTTGATGCACAAGTATTTCCACGAGAAGTATGTAAACTGACGAATTGAATTGAATTGAATTGGGGTTTTAAGGCGCACCTAAACTGACAAAGATGAGGATGTAGATCTTTCTAAATTTAAATTAATCTAAGGGGAGGTTACTCTCAGCTATCATCCTCGGCTTCTTTTAGCCATGTGAAAAACTGCACAACTTGTTTTAACGCCGCCCTTTTTCCAGCAGGCTCATCTCCAGATTTCTCCCAGTGAATAAATGCATCCTCTGATATAATGTCCTCGTCATATAAAGTATCAAACATTGTCCGCAATACACCTGCAATACAAAATGAAATAAGATATGATCACACAATTCCATTTTTTCTAGCAACACAATCTGTCTTCCCAATATTATGTTTGCTCTAGTCTAGTGCAATACTTCTGAAACAAAAAAATCAATAACTCGAGAGGGTTTATGCCGGTAAGTTTTATTTAGGTCAAGTGTATAATAATTCAGTATTTACGCAAAAAAGCTGCTTAATATCACTATCTGCAGCTCCAATATGATTTCTTAAATGAATATTAACATGCATATATGATATTGAACATAAACGGCAATTTCATTCTAACCTGCTAACAAATGCATACAAGATCAGATTTTTTTTGACGAACAAGAAAATGGTCTAGTTTCAGTAGTCTAGTCATCACTTCTGAACAAGATTTTAATCTGGAAAGTCACAATCTGTTTAATGGAGTTTTACGTCATTTTTAGCACGTTAAGATCTTTTTTGTAGTAAAGGCAGACCGCACAATTTTTCCTGGGAAGAACCAGTACAGTATACCTTCCGCCATCCATAAGAATCAACACTTTCTCACTTCACAAGTCGAGTGTGGGATTCGAACCCGCAGCAGAGAGGCAAGAACATTTTAGACACAGCGTCTTGGATGATATGTCATGTTTACAAACGATATACGTACCTGGGGAATGTTCTAGTTTTGTAACTAAGGCCTGTAAAGCATATAAACCCTCTAGTTCTGAGCCGGGTTGGTGATCCAAGTACTTCTGCAACAGGTCATGCCTGCTTTTGAGATCTTTTGGTTCTACTCTCTCTTTTCCCTTATCACCTACACAAGAATAGAAGTTATAAATTGGTCCAATTCAATAAAGAAATTAAAATGTTAAAGACAAACTTGTATATAATTATTTACCAATCATTTCATATTGAAATGTTATTGGATATTGATCTCAACATTTGTTTTAATGGGATATTTCCCATTTCTGTTTTGTTTAATGATATTACATATAGTTGTGAGAAATGTGCTTTCTCTTACAGCTCCAAGAGGAGCTGAATATTTCAAGTCATCTTGCACCAATCAAAGTGCAACTGAGCAATCAAAATAAGAAATCCGTTTTACCTTGAATTGCACTGTTGCAGACCGCAGTCATTAATGCTCGAATAAATTTGGGTCTTTTTGTCGTGGGTTCATCAACATTGGTTTCTATCCAATCAAATAGCGCCTCGTTGTCAGCCTTATTTACCACAATGAGTTCATGAAGTTTCTCTGAGATTTCAGAGATTGGAAGACCGGTGGTTGGTGTGATAGGAACACTGTCGTCACCCTTTGTGAATTCCAGTTTCTATACAACATAACATCAACTAGTTAGGGTACTACACATCAAATAATAATGATTTTTGTCTGTTGATATTTCATTGTTTTGCATAGACCAATCTTAAATAGAAAATAACAAGAATGTCACAAGAAAGTGACAAATGACCCTGAAGTTCATTTGAGGTTAAGCACCTGGTTCTTGCGTGCGACACATTCTTCTTGTGATCAATGTTTATGTAAAGTTTCATGAAATTCTCTTCAGTACTTTAGAAGTTATCGCTGAGGCGTGATTGTTTCAGACATATGGTGTGATCGGGAGCATAACTACTTATAATAAATATATACTATTCAGGGTTTGCTAAGCATCGAGATTTCAGCTCCGACATTTTACGGTGGCAGGTTTTACCAACAGCATAGAACTCAACAATTAATTTATTTTTACGATTAATTTATGTAAAATACATAGCAAACTTTGAGTATAACCAACTAACAAGACAAAAAGTGTGTCAAGTTTTATTAAAGCAAACTAGGCTTATACTGTCTTACATACCTGATCAATCAAGAACTGGTCCACCTGGTTCGTAGGCATAAAATCTGACCACTCTAGACCAGACGTCCCCCACAACTTGGCAATCTTCTTGTGACCCTGTACAAGGAAATAGGAAATGTTATATTCAGAACCCGACATTGGGACATTTCATTTCTACCTAAAACAAGCAGATCAAGAGTTTCTCTGTGAAACTTGTGCTATAATGAGGGAATGTTTATTAAAATCCATTTTAGTGGACCAAGCAGAAAATCAACAATAACAAGACCATTTTATGGAAAGATGCATAAAAGCTGTTGTGGTCTTTGACCAAAAAAAACAACTAGAAGGGTGTTCCATAGAACACTCGTCGTCAGCCATGTGCTTTTTTTCAGCAAGGACAATCCAACTATAACTAAGTTTGAAGAATTATGGTGCAGTTTTATTTTTAAGTTATGAAAAGGGGCATAACTCTGTATTGGATAAATGATAAGGAGGAACTGTATAAATTTTCATGACCACAGGTCAATACATAGTTATGAGCTTGGTTATGTGGCCGGTTAAAGCTTTATGTAAAGGGTCATAACTCTGCTGAAATAAAATTCAGAGTTATTGAACATGTCAATGGCATCTGAATAATGGACAAAGAAGAACGGTATCGAGTTTTATGACGAAAGTCTATATTTTGCTATGTTATGAGTTTCATTAGGTTGCATGTTAAAATTCTACCATTCGACACAAAAATACCATCAATTCTTTTTCTTCAAAACTAAGAAGAGAACATCCAATAAGTGAGCAAGAAGTGCCTAGTTGGAATCTACACATACAGAGTATATATAACATGTATGAAGAATGTAGCTGCAAGACAAGGTCGATATCACAATTGGTATGAATGTTCAAAACGGACACATTGCTAGATCTATAAAGAAACAACTTCTGTGGCTATTTAGTTTCAATGTATGCACCATATGTCATTGTTTGGATGTTGATTCACCAAGCAACTGGCTTAAGCAGTGCATATATGTAACCTATACATAGTATTTGCAAAAATACACAGCCTATTCAATGAAAACATACACTGGTTCCCAAGAAGGCACTTCTGAAATTGAACACCCTCCCATAGATTCAACTCAATTTCGAAAAATAGGGTTCACCGAAAGATATTTATTAAATAGCCTTCCTGGAGTTCCAGGTATTTTTGAATGGAATAGCCCTGATCATATAGCTACAAGATAAGGTTTAATTCACCAGTTCTTTACTGCTTCTACTGTCGTATTCATACTTATACTGTCATGTTCATACAATTATGTAGCTCGAATCAATTAAAATAGACTTTTACCTCAAAAGTATGAAATGTTCAAAACGGACACAGTGATAAATCTGTAAAGAAAAAACTTCTGTGACTATTTAGTTTCAATGTATGCACATGTCATTGTTTGGCAGTTGATTCCCCAAGCAACTGGCTTAATTAGTGCAAAAACTCCACAACTTTTGGCAAATACAATTAGTGGTGTGTTAATTACCCCACTGACTGGTCTAACAAACGCAAGTGCCAAATGCCATTGACTCGCATACCTATTAAAGACACTTGCAGAATTTTACTTTATAAAGATTTAGTAATACAAAGCCAACTTTTAACCCCGGTGTATACATTTAAACATAACTTCGTACAGCAGGTGATCTTAAGAGGATCACAAGCAATATGCAGAGTGGTAGCTCTTGTGGTTTCAGAAGATGTAAGTTTTCCTTTATACGTTTTCCTATGTAAAACATGTGACCAATGGGAAAGGATTAAGTTTGGCACTTTTACGTTTTAAACAAATCTGGTAGGACTATTTTACTAATGCTATATGAGGTATCTATTTCTTGTGATTTCAGATGTTTTAAAGATTTTCCTATACTACTTCGTGATTGTGTGAACCTGGGAAGGGCCTATTTTAACCTCAGCGTTACCATAAGCTGTCAGATGCAACATGCAAAATACAATACCTCCAGTAAACATGGTAGAGGACAACAGGCTTATGCTACATGCAGTATATATTGCATGCCCTGTGGTTTCAGATTGTTTCTGTACAAGTAATACTTGTATATGGCCACTGGGACAGGACCACATTTGCTCCAGGATAACCATTTGGTACTTCACTTGATATAAATTTGAATCCGACTCATTTAATCAAACCAAAACCTCTTGAGAAAAACTATTAAATATTAAAATACACACCTAAATATCCAAATTTAAAATGTATAAAACGGACACAAACTTCTGTGCTATATATAGAGCGCACAAGACTAGTGTCCATCTCTAGTCAATGTATGCACCGTACGTCATTGCTTGGTTGCGAACTACCAATCAACTGGCTTAGATAGTGCAAGTAATAGTGGTTATATATACCTGACTCACCTCTCTCTGACTAGCATCGTGCAGAATGTTCGCCAACAGTACACCGGCTTTGTTGTTAGTGATAAGTGGCTGACATGCCTGCTTGAGAAAGTTCAGCGGTACGCTGCCATCCAGAATCATGGGACTGATCAGCTCGGCGTAGTATTGCCAGATCTTGGGGATGTCGATCTCCATGTCTTCAGCATACTCCAGTACTTCTAACAGCCTGTGTGTAACCGGATAGGTTTCAATTCATGCAAGTACAAGTCATTCAAACATACCTTTGATATTTCAAAGCTACCTAGATATCAGAATTCTCCACAGGCCATTTTAAGCACAGCACTGTTAAAGTGTTGGCAGTTGCCAAAACATAACTGTATACCTTTGTGTTTGTCATTGCTGTCCTAACTTAGAAAATTAAGTCTCGAGAATTTATTGCTGAAATAAGGAAGAATCAGTTGAATGTAGCATGTAACAATCGTTCAGTCATATTACGACAGTGTCTACTTGCAATAGTGTGCTCAATGCTTAACCTTGTAGTGCTGTCACACTGGAATAACGCGCCATCGACACACAACACGATACCCCCACCCAGTCACATTACACTGAAACAGGGCCGACTAGTGTTGTTACGATAAATCGCTTTGATCTATCATCGATCAGTTAAGCCTTTGATGTGATTAATCAGTTACAATTTTTCATGATCGACTTTTACTCGATTGTTGAAATTTGTAGCGTATTTCATTCTTTTGTACTGAAATATACAAGAAAACAAGAAATGACACTGTGACAAATGCCCCCAAAGTGGTTTTTACCTTGACCTCTAGGTGTGACCTTGATCTTGGAGACACGTACCTGGATTTTGTGCGCGACACATCGTCTAGTGGTGAGCACTTGCGTGCCAAGTTATTTGAAAATCCGTTCAGAAATGCCAGAGTTATTGACCGGACATGACTGCGCGGACCGACGGAAGATGCGACTACTATATGCCGCCCTTCTGGGGCATTATAAAATGAGTTATTATTTTGCAACAAGTAATCACATATTTATAGTGGGTATCAAAACTTATTTTTTAAAATATATGTTGGTCAGTTTCGTTCAGTTCCTTTATTACCAGAACATACTTGAAATGTGATTCATTTCTTCATTATAGTCTGAAAAAGGCTTACACTTGTCTTTTATAGCAGCCATGTTTAATCAATTAATGATTGATCATCGGTTGGTTAAATATTCTGATGATCGATCATGAATTTTCAGCCGATTCCCAACACTAGGGCCGACAACTCCTAGAACTACTTTTTATTATATTGAATGTTAAGCAAAGGATTTTATAAGTCTTTGGTATGAATAAAACGAAGACACCAAGCAATAGTAACAGGAGTTACATTTAAAGTTCCCAGGCCATGTTTTGTTTCATGAACATGTTTATGTTTATTAAATCGAAATCAGTAAATAACAATATCTATCATTGCAATATCTGTGAAAAGCGAGAATACGATTTTATTTGATGACGTAGAAAACTTTAAACAGGTAAATTCATCCACAGGTAAATGTATTTATCAATTATCTGGCAATAGTTGTGGAGCTATATAATTCAGGTTTACCTCTTTTCCCGTGCAGTCACGCAGTGGTAAAAGTAGTATCTACGTCAAGCAAATAATACTTATTTTTACATGCAACTTAGTAGCGGATTTAAATATATGTTTCTCTCCGGGACTATCAAGAAATGTCAATATGATGTTTAAGAGTTAAATTTGTTAATTGATAATACCACAAAAAGGGTGGCCATTCATCTTTAAATCCAGTAAAGATGTCCAAAATAAGCACAATCAGTCAAATAAATTAATTGAATTGGGTTTTAAGGTGCACCAACGCATGAAAGTTTATATGGCGCCTAACAGGAAAAAAGGTGCCAGGCTTATCCTCAAATAAATGAACCAATGCATTAAAATACACACCCTTTTAGGTAACTTTCCACAGTGATGTGTTCGTCTTTAAGAAGATCATGTAGTAAATGTCCGGTCTGCTTTCTGGCAGTAAAAGACCTTTCCAGTACATGATTAATGGAATTATAAACAAGTTGATAATGATTTAATGGCGAAAGTTCCTTGACACATTCTACAGCCTCCTGAAATGAAAGAACATCAGCACAGATTTTATAAAATTGTCAACAACATTATGTTACCAGTGTGTTTATTGCAAACTGGTAAAATCCCTTAGCTAAAGCCAGCTCAGATACCTTAACTGGTTAATGATTACTTTTATCGGACTGTTCCTTGTAGCAAGAAATTGTCGGACTGTTCCTTGTAGCAAGAAATAGCTTAATGGAAAAAGAACTGAAGACTAATAAACATTGTTTAAAACAGATGGATATTTTATTTTATAAAGCAAATAGTTCCATTATTTGTACTTGTTTAATTTTGTTTAAAGTAAAGTTTTCATATTCTTATATTTGAGTGTTTTTGTTACTTTTGAATATGTAGTCCACTGCAATACAAAATAGCATGCAGCAATATGGGTTTGGCGTATCACAACACGCTTTAATCGTATCGATGTCCCCTTAGTTGTCACCAACCGATTCTTGATAGAGACCTAACAACCCATGATCCAGTAATGTTTAATGAATAATAACAGCCTTGAAAGCATAAAATACGATAAAGGTTCAACATACACGACTGGTTTAAGGTTTAAAGTACAAGACTGGTTTAAGGGTTCAAAATACAAGAATGGTTTAAGGTTCAAAATACAAGACACTTTTAAGGTTCAAAATACAAGACTCGTTTAAGGTTCAAAATACAAGACTCGTATACCTTAATGTCCTGTATATGCAGGTACTCATCCAGGATAGCTTTGGTTTTCTTCTCCATCTCCTCCGCTGTCAGTTCCTTCAAGGCAGTAGATGCTGGGGCTGCGGGCTTCTCCTGGTAGTCGCTGTCCAGGTCTCGACCTCGACTTCTTTCTCGCCGATTACTCTCCATGGACTGGTTTGAACCAATCGCTCTGTAGATAAACGTGCAACTTGCATTATTTACTATCTCATTTATAATATGTATCTAGTGACAAAAACTCAGAAGAGAACTTTCGGCTTTTTTTGGAAATGGGGTTAGAGCCCTTGGATTAGCCACATGGAATTAAGAAATTCAGCAGGATAAAGGCTATTCCATTAAAACATACCTTGGACCCCAGGAAAGCGATTTAATAAACATTTGAGTGAATCATATTTTCCGAAATTTGGTTATTTAAATGTTGCATCTATGGGTGTGTGTTTAATTTCAAAAGTGCCTTCCTGGTGTCCCATGTACGTTGTCATGGAATAGCATTGACCTTAACATTTGAGAAATGTTGAATAATGTTGAATTTGATTCAAATTTATTGTATCTGGAAGAAATAATATCACTAACCCGCCTGTCTCTGTAGTTAAATATACATGGATGATGCAGGGCTGTCTCTAATTTTTGAAACAGGTGGCTACTTTGATTTGACAGGCGGCTGGCTACCAGTAGTGACCGAGCAAAGGGAGTGAGGTTGTTAGGGGGTCCACGGCTATTCTCCCCCACGGATAAGCATGGGGTCTCATTACATGCAATCTCCTGTTTTTGGTGTTAATGTCTGGATTTTTAGTTAGTTCAGGATTTTTTCAGACGATGAAATAATTCCATAATTTAAATAAAATATATAAAAAAATGCCAGTTATTAGAGACAGCCCTGATACAAAACTGTTCCTTGTACTAGTGATTTTAAAGATAAAACAACAATTATGAATGTTGCCAAAGACATAACCAAGATTTTGCCTTCAGCACTTTGTTGCGATCGGATGTTAGATATTTTCATTGCAGACATAATTCTACCACAAGCATCATGCGTAATTTATATGACACTCTGGCAGGCAGTCCGCCAAATACTCTTCTTATAGAGGTAACATGTCTATCAACATACTTGGCAGCAGCCACAGCCTTTTCTCTTTCGGATTCCTGAGATTGTCTGGAACTGAGTGATGGAGGTCGCCCAAACACACGACCTCTGGAATCTCCGCGGGCAGGACTGGCACCACCGTATCTGTAATACGAATGATGAGTGAAGAACAGTTTCTTTGTTTAGTGTATTACGTCATTTTCAACACATGTAAGGTTATATATGACGGTAGATATATGTGGTGGAGGCAGACCACCTACTTTTTCTGGGTAGAACCAGTACTGTACACCTCCCGCCATCTGTAAGAATAGACACTTCCTCACTTACAAGTCGAGCTCAAAGTGGGATTCGAACACGCAGTCGTGAGTGGCGAAGATTTACAACGCAACGTCGTTAACCATTCGGCCACGGAGACGCTTACTGAAGAACAGACAGCTACTAATGACATATTGGAGTTTCTATCTTTTTGATGTCACATGGTTTTATTGAACAAAACAAAAATGTATGTGCTTTTTTGTGTGAGTTGAAAAAAGATGAAACATGTCAAACCGTCTAAAACAACGTACATGGTTCATACAGAAATTCCAAGATTTTTTCCCCATATTTTTCAAGGACATTTTCTTCGCGTCATACCAAGTTCATAAACTATCAGCTAGAATAAATGCATGTTGATTTAGCATGTAGCTATAAGCTGGAGTGGTGTGTCTGTCTTGGAACAACTTTGATAGGAAACAATACCACATGTCAGTACAATTGCAATATACTCTTGACATGATAAAATGTATGTCACAGGAACACAAATTGTTTAGCTTAAGCAAGATTTTTTCGGCTATGTAGACAAGACAACCGACAAGTCAAAAGTATCCATAAACGTTTCTCTTTGTACATAATGCAACAAATACAGTATTGTTCATATTTTATTTCTGACAACATGCCACTCGAAGTCAGTCAAATTTAAAACATCTCACCATACATTTCAAATTGAGACTGAAATCATATTATCTACATGATTTTGGTCATGTAGCTGTCAATGGCTCTAATGGTAGGATGCTGATTTGAAGTGCCTGGTACGGGTGATGGGGGAGGTGGAACTGTGAAATGTTCATTTTTGTTATTCGTCTTTTTCTAAATTTTCTGATTTGGGTTTAGGATATTTGTTATAGAGTCCAGAACTCATTATTTCCATGTTGCGTTAATGCTTAACGGTTTTTATGTGGGATTTTAATGCACTTTCACAAAACTCATTTTAAGGCCGAAACCTCCGGGAAACGTCTTTTTTCTTCTTCAAATTTACACCGGAAGCGATGCGCGTATACCATTTTTACATCGTAATACTTGCTTTGAGTGTAGTTGAAAAGGCGACGCAACCCGAACCCACATTATGCTATGTCGCCAATCGTTGAAAAAACGTGTTTAAAAGTCAAATTCGAAATCCAACACTTTCAGTATTAATAAATTTTAAGTTCAAATGGTCATTTATTTTGACTCGGATATTTTCAAGGACTTTTATCAATTCAAGCAGTTTTCTTCAAAATTCAAGCACTTTTCCAGGACTTTTTGGTGTTTTTTTTCAAATTCAAGGACTGGCATCAAATTCAAGGACTTTTCAATGTCTGCTAACCTTGAACATACATAATGATCAAAGCTAAAAAAAATATGTTAATGTATTAAATTACATAAACCTGAGCAAAGCCGTCATCGGTCTATAATGGCCAAACTTCATACTTACGTATTTAATGACGGTTCTGAGTGGCACAAACTTAATTCAGTTTCTTTTTCTTTAAAATTTCAGTGCAGGATCATATTTACAAAGACTTTGGAAGTCACTGTTTTGCCAAAGAATCTCAATTAATATTTTTCTTTTGGATACACCTCGCGCAGTAAAATAAATACAATGAGGGTTTTAATTTGATAAAAAGGTCAGAGATTAAAACTTGTCTGCAAGTTCTCTTTATATTTGCAAATATATATATATAAAGAATACAATTTTCCTGTCAATTTTATAAGGGGCCTTCATATCTTGTTTCAACTGTACTAACAATTTACAAATACCATCACAGTCCCTTAAAAAAACACCCCTAAATTATGCCCACAACTCAGTACTAAACAGACAATAACCTGTTTGCTGGTGCATTTAGTGCTGGGCTTTCCTTTACTTTTGAGGGTCTATCCGTGGTTTCCTCAGTACTACCTCGTCCCCACCCGGCAAATCGTGAAGCCACACCACCTGGGCCAAGCTTGATGCTGTCATCTACGTTTTGCTGAAATGTCAATTATATAAATTGGAAATATATGCAACCTTGGCAGGCATTCAACTCTGAAGAAAGCTTCAGATCCTGGGTTCTCCATTTTGAATGAGGTATTTAATAACATAATGTGACGAAAACTTGTTATAATAAAACATCACAACATTAAACTAAAATTGATTAACATGACGTTGTCTAACTGCGACTCACCTTTGAGAATTTCATTTTTGAGGGATCTATTGACCTATCTACAGACTTGAGAGGAGTTCTGGAACCACCAACAGTATTCCATCCATCAGCGCCACCGCCGCCCCTCTGAACCTCGGGTGGACCCCGACGACCTGTAACATCATCAAATACAAGAGTAAACCAAAGTGTTCGGTGTTTATTAACACTTTTATGTGATTGTCGACTACAAAATAAGCTGAACGCAATGACAACATTTAACTATAATACCCTGTGTCACAGACAATGTAAGAACTATAAGCTTTTTCATGGAATCGTGGCAGATTCTGTCAATATTATATGTTGGACATCTGCAAAACCAAAAGAACATAAACTCTATTGACATTTATATCTAGTAATATTTATCACAACAAGAGGTCGATGACCTTCAAGCTCTACTGATCAGTTTTGATAGCTAGAACAGCATTCCTGTGAAGTTTCAGGAGTAGTCGTTACAAGTTTTTACTATATAAGTTTTTACTATTATATAACTATGTAAACAAAGATTGCCACTGGCAGCCATGTTTAATGTTACAAAGATTGCCACTGGCAGCCATGTTTAATGTTGAATCAAAACATTTCCAACAAGGACCAACATGCTTATCATTTTAGAAAAAGTCCCATATCAGTATCATTTATAGTTTTCAAGAAGTAGTTGCTACAAATTTGTTTTCTAAAAATTTATTTTGAGCCATGGCGGGCATCTTGAATTTTCAGCCGATCTGAAATTTTGCTAGGACCAACTAGATACCAAGAGCAACATTTCTGTTAAGTTTCATGAAAATCCTTCAAATAGTTTCAGAGGAGTTGTCGCTACAAGTTTTTACTATATAACTCTATGTAAACAAAGATGGTCGTAGCGGCAGCCATGTTTAATGACGAATCCCATATCAATATCACTTATAGTTATCAAGAAGCAGGTGCTACAAACATTTTTGTTTAAACTATTTTTAGCCGTGACGTCCATTTTCAATGTCCGGCCAACCAGAAGTTTTGCTTGGATCAACGAGACATCAAGAGCAACATTCCTGTGAAGCTTCATGAAAATCCAGAGGAGTAGTCACTACAAGTTTTTACTATATAACTCTATGTAAACAAAGATGGCCGCTGGCAGCCATGTTTAATGTCGAATCAAAATGATTTTCAGCAAAGACCAAAATCATGTCATGATAATCATTTTAGAGAAAGTCCCATATCAATATCACTTGTAGTTTTCAAGAAGTAGTCGCTACAGTCTTGTTTTTTAAACATGCATTTTTAGCTTTGGCGGCCATCTTGGATTTCACATCAACGTGAATATTTGCTAGGATCAACTAGACATCATGGGTAACATTCCTGGAAAGTTTCATGAAAATCCATCAACTAGTTTCAGAGTAGTCGCCGCAAAAAGAGTTTACCTACGGACGGACAGACAGACACCGCACCACGGCATAACAACGAGGAATTCAATTGTCTTCAAACAACTGTATAACAGGGATAACTTCATCATTTACAGATCTGGCATTTCATATTAAAATTTCATGAATGTATGAACCTATTCTATACTTTAAAGAATGCCCACCCAACCAAATATCAAGTTTTGAAATTTGCAACAGACAATGCAAACAATGAGTATATTTTAAACTACAATTTCAGAGATCTACAAACCTCCACCACCACCACCTCTTCCTCTGTTATCCTTCTGCTGCATTTGATTTTGTGATATCATGGCCGTTTCTTGAGCTTCTTGTTGTACCTCCTTGTGAATCTGGTCTATTGTCTTGGGGTTGTTGTCCGTGCGTCTAGGTATCCATTTATTCTGCAAAAGCAAAGCAAAGTGTCAGTAATTAATACACTCAACACTGAAATCCACCATTTTCCATCATCAGGACAAAATACCTAGATTAAAGGTAGATCAAATTTTGTACTTTACACTACAGCTGTTTTATAATCTGGTTTATAATACAACTGGGACATATTTCCATTTAAACAAATAACAAAATTTGTTTCGTCAGACCTATCTCAGCAACAAGGAATTCAAATGTCTTCAATCAACAGTAAGACAGATAACATCATCATTAACAGATCTGATTAAACATCTGACATCAGCACAATCATTTTCCAAATTCTAAATTACTTCAAAATATTCGAGATCCGTGAGGGTGGGAATGCCAGAACATAATTTCTGTATACCGGATACAGTTTCCGTGCTTTACACGAGTGATGGAAAGCCTGATCTTACATATAGCAGATAAAAGTAGCATGCATCAACAAATGACGACCGTAAGATCAACAGTTGCATGCTGTCATTGTGTACCTAAACAATTGTAAAATGTTAATAGCTGGCATCATCAACGCACAAAATGCCAATGGTATGCAAGAAAAATAATCAATCCTGGGTATTCAGACAGGGAAATTCTAACACTCGGTCATACGGTCTTATTCTGATTATATCTTTTGTTGGACTTCAATGAATACCATTAAAGATTCTTATAGTAGGACTCGAAGGGATTCTGAAGAGAAAAAAAAATCCTGATGAAACGTACTTACCGCTCTTACATCTATCACATCTTGCAACATAAATCTAACTCTAGATGAGGTTTTCTTTTCATTTGCAATCTTTCCCATTTGATTGAAGTACTGATCCATTCTAGGCTGCAATTCGAACAAACAATTATACAACAGTTCAACATGACAAAGTTTACTTTTTACTCCCATATGTATATACATAGTGTTGAATCTTATCAAATGGGTCTCTATTAGTTTTGTTAGGAAGCTAATTTATTTATGCAAATTCCAGACAAGAGTGAGTAATAGTTTAGTCGGATCAATTTTAGTAACGAGGACTGTAATTGTCTTCAACCGGCTGTAAGACGGAGGAATAATGTCATCATTAAAAGATCCAACATATTAATTTTCTTCTTAATTCTTCTGTAACTGGGCCTACTCTTGCTACATTCCAATGACTCGTTAATGTGCTCAGAGGATCGACTTTTGATAAACAAGACCCTGGTATAAGTCCCCATCCAACGGACGACACAGAAAAAAGTCGGCGGGGCTTATAAACTAGGGGTGACTATTGCGATACTATTACCATTGGTGGAACTACCATTGCGATACTGTTGCTATTGCTGATGTTATTGCAAAACTTGAGTACTAAAACAGATTGAAATGCAATTGTTCTATTATTCAAAACTTGTTTTGTACCTTTTTATGTAATGGGAGCAAGAAAAGTACATTCCGTTTTAAAGGTTTCAGGTATCCGCTTTCTGCAGCTCAAGACATTTAAGTATTTAAAAATACCTACATCACTATGGATGGCTGGTTGGTTGAATGGTGTTTTAGGTCATTTTCAGCACATTTTAGGCTATATATGAAGCTCAATTTTTTATATAGTGGAGGCAGACCAAAAACTTCTTCCTGGGTAGAACCAGAACTTTATACCTCCCGCCACCTGTAAGAACCGACACATCTCACTTGACAAGTCAAGCTCCCAGTGGGTCTCAAACCCGCAGCGGTGAAAGTAAATAAGGTTTCAAATGCAGCATCTTTACCATCCCGGCAAAGGAAGTACTATTACATCACTATGGAATATACAAACATGGTATTCTGGCAGGTATGTTGGAAAGAAGGAACAAAAGAAAAGTTCAGAAAAATCAAAAATTACAACCAAACCAATGCAAACTATTGAAAACATTGATCGTTGTGGGTAATTAATGCAAATGTTATTGAAATTAATATAGTATTATTGGGGAGCCCACTATTGCAATGCATTGATAGTGTATGTATTGTTACACTCCAATTATAAACTACAACTGTTATTTGCAATTGATGAGATTAACTTCCAATTAAACTTAAAGGTGTTCCAACTAATACTACGAAGGCTAGATAGATGGATGGAAACGACTGTAACAAGACACCAAGGCATGGACACGACGAGTGAAACACTTAAATACGAATACCAGACCTCTAGATCTGCCATTTGCCGTATCAACTACTCAAGTGAGTAAAGTTTATCAACAGATTTTAAACATCAGACTGAATTATTTGTATGCTTCAATCATGAATATCTAGGCTTGACATGTTTAAATTGTAACAACAATACTAATATATGCTACATGTACATACTCCACTACTACCACTGAAGTTAGGCATGAATGAATTAATAAAATGGGATTTTTATGTCCGGTTTACACATTATATTAGGTTATATAGGGACAGCAACCTCCGAGGGAGATGAAATGCAGGAAGTCTCCTGTCTGACATGGTTCTGCCAGGCAGCCATCCATGTGGGGCAGATGGCAACGCCTTATCCACTGAACTTCGGAGTCCAATACTGTAGTTTCTACAGTCAGGATGTTTAGTTGTACGCTATCATACCTTGGCCTTGTCGGTATCCAGCTCTCTTCCTATCGTAGTTAATAATCTACATAAACACTCTAGACTTTCTGGATCCTTTGTTCGTAATAACTTGAACACACAATCATGCATAATATTTTCAGTCAACATCTTCAGTTTAAATAATTCTCCTACAAATCTGAAATAGAAGGTGAACAAATCATAGTTGGAATAAATAAATAAATACATGAAGACGACCATAGCTCTCCTTTACACTTGAGGATGAGTGTTTGAAGTAGCAGCGTAGCATAACTTATAGACAATGTGAACTAAATAGCTTGCATTACTTACTGATCCTTTGGGACCACCAAGCCACTCTGGGAGGCCTTAAAGAACACACGGCAATCTTGTTGTTATCAAGCATTAACATTAGCCTCTCTTTTATTTATTCAGAATCTTTTCGACTGCTTCCTTATTATTAAATAAAGATTGAGTTTCCTTTTTTTCATCTTATTCTACCATAGGTTTAAATCGTTTATTGGTGCAATATAATCAGCAGTGAATAATATGCAAAAAAAAGATTTAAACTATTCTTATATTAATGATTGAAAAAACACAATGTAGAAAAAACTAACGTGACGCCGTGAGTTTTAAAAATATCCAGCATCCCTTTAAAGCAGAATACCACTTAATCAGGTGCTAGTGGGCATGAGAGATTTCGCACCTTTATTACCTCTCATGAACAGACTCAATAAAACCGAGTCTGTTACGTTTCTCTCATGTTCGTGTTTGTTGTTTCCAAGGGGTCCGCATTTCAGTATTTATTTATGTTTGCGGGGCAATCTGAGAGGGTTATGGTGAAAATCGGAAAAAAAATCACTAAGGTATATGTGCATTTTTAAGGTTTATAGTCCTACCGCCGCCCTGTCCATCCACTCCTCAATTGATTTTATTGTGTCCAATACAGCCATAGGAGGTACTAAACACACTTGGCAAGGACTATCACAACCTGACTTCTATGGTGATGTGATTTATAAACTTCGTAAGATTCTTGGTCATGATCACTTTCGTACTATCTTTGTTAAACTTGTTAAAAAGTTTATCATAAAAGGTTATGACCCTATCATTTTTCAACGTACTGCATGCTTGGTGGTGGACCCTTTTACAGTTCGCCACTATGCTTTCCTCTTTAATTGTACGATGACCGGACAGGCTGTGGACCCTATGATGACGCCTACCTAAAACCCATTGGGACGGAGGCGTTTGATGTTTGTCTATGATCTTTCCTGTCGTGCCCTTAATGGTTTATTCTCTTGTTGCTCTGGCTTCTGCCAAGTCATTTAGTACCTTCATTGTGGCTTTCTAGGCTATTGTTGTTGTTTTTTGTATTATATTTACACGAGCATATTGTGTTTTACTTATATTGCCTATTGATGCTGCCTTGTTGGTTAGAGATTAGATCATGGCGGGGATTTCTTTATTTACACTGTCCTGTTTTAATGGGATGACAGTAGGGTAAGTGTGAGGTTTGGTGCACCCTTGAACCGGTTTAAACCCCCAGGGGCCTTTGTTGCCACTGACCGTTCCAAGGCGGTAGCCCTATTGTCAACCCTTTCGGATTGTGATGTCGTTTGCATTTTTTATTACTTTTGCCTTCTCGTTTGTCTGTTTGCGTGTTTGTTTTTGTGTTTTGTGGTTGACTGTCGTCCTTGAAGGCTGCTTTCCCTGTCCGATATTTTTATCTTTCTTGGACTGTCCAAACTAAATTGGTCAAAAATAACATGTATTGTTTAACCACTATCCACCCCACCCCCCAAACACACACACTACCTCCCCGCTCTTGTAATATAAGCAAGAGGGCCAAGATGGCCCTATATCGATCACCTGGGTACTGGCACATTTCGAACTTCTTCGAAATATTATGGTCATATACAATCTGTGCAAGTTTGGTTAAGATTGTTCAAAAAGTGTGGCCTCTGTTGTGTTAACAACATTGATATAAAGACACTGACAAAGTTTGGTAAAGATCAAATACAAAATGAAGGTGCTATAGTGTAACACCTAGGGCAGGGCCAAATGTGACTCCAAGGCTACATGTAATATATGAGAGCTGTGTGCCTTGTGGTTTCAGAGAAGAAGATATATTTTTAAGTTTTTCGCTATACAAGTCTATGTATAACATGTGACCCCTGGGGCGGGGCCAAATGTGACCCCAGGGTCACCATTTGAACAAACTTGGTAAAGGACCATAAGAGTATAGTAAATGCAAAATATTAAACCTCTGGCTCTTGTAGTTTCATAGAAATTATTTTTTGCCTATATAAGTCTATGTAAAACTGTAACCCCTGGGGCGGGGCCAAATTTGACACCAGGGTCACCATTTGAACAAACTTGGTAGAAGACCATAAGCTAATAGTAAATGTAAAATATTAAAACCTCTGGCTCTTGCAGTTCCAGAGAAGAATTTTTTTTAAGTGTGTCCGTATACAAGCCTATGTAAAACTGTGACCCCCGGGCGGGGCCAAATAAGACCCCAGGGTCATCATTTGAACAAACTTGGTAAAGGACCATAACTTATTGTAAATGCAAAATATCAAACCTCTGGTTCTTGTAGTTTCAGAGAAGAAGATTTTTTCAGTATTACCCTATACAAGCCTATGTAAAACTGTCATACCCGGGGCGGGGCCAAATGTGACCCCAGGGTCATCGTTTGAACAAACTTGGTAAAGGACCATAATCTTATAGTAAATGCAATATATTAAACCTCTGGCTCTTGTAGTTTCAGAGAAGAGATGTTTTAATTTTTTTCCTATACAAGTCTATGTAAAACTGTAACCCCCGGGGCGGGTTCAAATTTGACATCAGGGTCACCATTTGAACAAACTTAGTAGAGGACCATAATCTTATAGCAACTGCAAAATATTAAATATCTAGCTCTTGCTGTTTCAGAGAAGATGATTTGTTAATTTCGTTCCTATATAAGTCTATGTAAAACTGTGACCCCCAGGGTTGGGCCAAATTAGACCCCAATGTCACCATTTGAACAAACTTGGTAGAGGACCATAAGCTTATAGCAAATACAATACATGAAAGCTCTGTGCCTTGTGGTTTCAGAGAAGAAGATTTTTTAAAGTTTTTTCCTATATAAGTCTATGAAAAACATGCAAAGTCTCAATATACAAACTTTGGATCCCCAGGGTACGTTCATTTTTTACCCCAGAAACATTTGTTCATTTGAACAAACTTGATGGTCTAGGCGTTGGCGATCATTTTAAAAGAAAAAGTGTCTAAATCTGTTCAGCGGTTCTTAAGATGAAGATTGTTTAAGGTTTCGACCATATATGGTAATGGCTTCCATCCTGGATGTCGCGCTGACCTAATTTTAACAAATCTAAAATGCATTTATCTAAGGATCATACATTTGAAGTTTGGTCAAAATTGGACAAGTGGTTTCTGGGTTTCTGAGCAGAAGTCGTTTGAAGCAAACGTGATCCCAAGAGTGATCCCAATAGATCACCTTGAGCCTTCAGCTCAGGTGATCTAAAAACAGTTCGCTTGATTTTAATACAAACTGCGTTGACTTTTATGTACCTTACGTATTCAAACTGTTTACACTCTGTTTTAAACTCTGTCCACTTTTCAGCCGCTATCGCTACGTTAATGCAAGTCTAGTGCAAGTGTACAAAAAAAACTAAATACGTCCAGCATTCAAAATGGCCTATTGTTCCTTAAAATATTTATTTGAAATAAATATTTTCAATTATCCAAACATTTTAATTATTTTTAATTTTAATAAAAATTAGACCAAGATGGTCTTATTTAAACCACGCATCCCAAACACAATGGCGCCGCAACAAATTAAACTGTTTATGGACACAGCAATATCAAAACTAAACAGTGATGAAGACAGGATTACCGACTTGGACGGGTCCGTTGGTTTTAAGGCCTATACGGTCGGTTAGCTGTAATCGATTTACGGTGTACGCTACCTCGTTTTGCCTATCTTGACTAAATTAGCGTAAATACAATTACATCCCATCACAAGTGACCATATGAGCAAAGAATAGATTATCAACACTGAGTATGTCACGAGATGGATTAGTAAACGCATCAATAATAAAGGTAGGTTGATATAAATTATATATATTATAAATACCTTGATTTAATATACGGTACTGTTTGCTATTTTTAACTCATACCTTATATTTCCTAAAGACCGTCTCTTTGCTTTTGATTCTTCGTACTTTAATATTTGTTTCATTTCTTCTTTACTCGACTCCTGGAAGAAAGAGAATCACATTGTACTTTAAATTAGTATACATATACTTCTGTCATGGTTTATAGATATCTGACAGGAAGAGTGATGTTGCATTGTCCAGCCGGTTAGCTCAGTCTGTAGAGCATCAGAACGGTTGGCTGAAGGTCCCGGTTTCGAGCCCAGGCCTGGCTGCACATTTTTATATTCCTGTGACATTTGGCGATCCCGGCAGGACCGTGACTGATTAAACTCAGAGAAACATGCAAACGATTCTCCGTACCCATGGAAATTCCAGAACGAATTTCAGTCTGTAGAGGGAGTATGTCACGGTTCATAGATATCTGACAGGTAGATAGATGTTGCATTGTCCAGCAGGTTAGCTCAGTCAGTCCAGTCGGTAGAGCATCTGAAGGGTAGTTCGAAGGTTCCGGGTTCGTGCCCCGGTCTGGTATGACACTTCAAATAAATGATGAATTGGGGTGTTTTGTGCCGAATTCATCTAGTCTAGTTTACCTACCTCAGCGTTTTCTATTTCTTTTCGCTTCTCCGCGAACAATTTGTCAGATGACTTATCCTTCTCAAACTCTCGCTGACACTGTGTAAATAATACTGCACGAAAGTTCACCATCTCATCTTGCTTAGTTTCAGACGGGACTTTGCACTGAAATGTGTAAAATAAATTCATCCAACAAAGTGTATGTGTTGTATATTTCACATGCTTTACACATTCCTACAACCTAATGATTCCAAATCTATTTTTAGTACTCATAAAGTGGTTACATTAATCAAAAGGACGTCCGGTATATAACATAGTTTTAGGCAGTATACATATCTTATACAATCAGTGCAACTTACCATAGACAAACACCTGCACATGTTAGCATAAGCTACACTGAAATTCGGTTCACTGATGGCCTGAAATGACAAAAACATAAGTTGTAAATGATGTTTTCAATTACAACTATCCCTGGCCACAGTTTGTGACATCAAGGAAGTCATGCACTGGTTAAAGGAACCAACACATATAGTCAGTGTGTCACTCTTATTGGATATGTCTCATGTATATGGTAGAAAAAATGCAAATAAAGCATTGCTACAAACACTGAAAGAAGAAAATAGTATATGCCATGTGCAAATTCATCCGAATACTTGTCACCTTATGAATCGGACAGTACGAACACTGAATGGTAGTGTATGACATTGGCCATGACCAAAACGAGTTCACAGGTTTAGATTGGACACAAAAATGCATGACCTTGATATGTGAGATCTTCGACGAACGACTCCAACATGGAACTCTGAAGCGGCACAGGAATTATATGGCAAAACAAATATTAAACTACAGTGAAAGGGCATAATGTTGTCTACAGATCACACGATGTTTTTAATCTGTCCGAAATCATGAAGTTGAAAGATGTACAAACAAGACATTCTACTACGCCTGGACAAATACCACTTCATTGAATTCCTTTTGATGGTATGCAGTTTTATTTACACTGGCTTGTCTATTTGGGCGCTGAAGACAGGATAATATCGAGGATTTTGTACAAATAAAATCGATTCAAGCTAACCTATAGGCCGCCTTATTGCCAGCTAACCGTTCCACGTCGGTAACCCTGTCTTCACCACCCTTTCTGTTGTATTTTGTCTTTTTCATTGTATAATTAATGAAACAGTGCTCCTTGTTTGTAGTACAGTGCGGACCTACGATGCCATTGCGTTCGGACGCTTTGGTTTCTATAGGACCATATATCTCATTTTTGTTAAAACGTTTATCACACAATCATTTTGCAAAGTACATCATTAGAGGTTGACCCATTTACAATTCGCCACTACTATGCTTTCCTCTTTGATTGTGCGATGAGAGGACAGATTGTGGACCCTATGATGAAGCCTACCTAAATCCTCAAAGGATGGTAGCGTCTGATGCTTGTTTTAAATAGGGTCTTGTCGTAGCCTTAATGGTTTGTTCTCTTGTTGCTCAGGCTTCTGCCAAGTCAGTAAGTACTTGCTTTTTGGATATCTAGGTTTTTTATTCATATATTTATGGTCATTCGTGTGTTATACTGCCTATTAATACAGCATTGTATGTTAGAGAATATAACCTGGTGGGGATATGTTCATTTACATTGTCTCGTTTTATTGAGCTGACAATGGGGTAAGAGTGACGTTTAACCTCCAACGGCCCCTTTTTTGCGGTAACCCTGCCAATCCCTTTGTGTTTGTGATGTCTTATGTTGTCTTTTATTCGTCTTTAAAGTTGTTCTTGGTTTCTGCGTGTGTTTGTGGTTGACTGTCGTCCTTGATTGCTACTTTTCTTGTTCGATGTTTTATCTACTTTTTTGCCATGTATTTCAGTGATATTTTATACTGTGTTTAAGTAGCACTATAATCAATGCGCTCACCTTCTCGAAAACCAAGTCTATAACACCCTTCAGTTGGTCTTCAGTATCAATTGGCAAGGCCTGCATCTGAGACACCAACTTTTGAAACATCTGTGGCGTCAGTTTGTTTAATATACGTCTCGTTTTCTTGTATAGTTCCTATAATACGAAAATATTTAAACTGATATAAACTGTATATTTCATCCTTGTAAACAAACAACTTTTGACCGACTTTTGCGGCTTCATAACAGATATTATGCAGTGTGTAATTAATGCTTTTGGGAAAGTCACTGGTGCCTTTGATCGTAAACCGGGCAAAATATTGAGTATGTTAATATCAAATGTTTTGCATTTGCCGAGTCTTTTTAAGTTCTGTTTTTGAAACGCATGATAAATGCATTTTTTTTCATTGAATAAAGAAACAGACATATTTCATGTTTTACACTGGATCACAGTGTTTCCATTACATATTTCCTTCTACCATGCACACCTCAGAAATGATACTCATCAAGATGTTCAGAGACTCTAGTCTGTATCATGCCATTTTCATCATAAATGTACATACTGGAACAGAAATTGAACAAGTTTAGCGACACCTCACAAGTCCTGCTTTGAGATAATATTGTCCTCCACACTTCTAACAGTGGAGCTGGTGTTGGCGTTGAAACGTTCCAATCTTCTAAACAGATCCCTATCCCTGTTAAGGAGGGAAATATGTGGAGATGCAGAGTAAAATGCTATCCAATTACAGCAACAGTAAAAATATCTTGGAATTCAGTTTCTCCTTGGTAAGCAAGACGTCCCATGTCCCAGTCTCAATTCCACTTCTCTCTATAAACACTTACCTCAGTTTTATCGTCATCTTCTTTCGTCTCCTCCACATCCTTGTGTCCGGGTTTCCATGCTTCCTTGGCAAGTTGAAGCTCTATATCCTTGGAAATGGACAGGTTTATCTGACGTGGACCTGGACCACCCTGGCCTCCATGACCACCTGGACCCTTATTCTTCTGATTACTGGCCTGTCTGGGAAATCCTCGGGACTGGAGTAAAACCACGCACATTTTAAATAAGATAATCCAAGTCATTTCAATTTTAGAGCTTCGATTTTAACTTAATAAATCTGAAAATATATTCAATTTATTCATATATCTATGTATGCTCATAAAACTACAAAGGCCGAGATCGTCAACATTTCTTTCCGATTCAATGCAGTTTTTACTTAAAATTCGAACCCACACTCCAATGTTCCAAATTGTTTACTCTAAAAACGCAACACCATCTAAAGCAACGTGTTTCAAGGTATTATATTACTTTTTATTATTAAAACAAAATTAAAACAAATAGCTTACCTGTCGTTGACCACTCTGTTGTCCGCTTGGCCACACATAATTTGGAGTGAAATCAAAGCCAGAGTCCCGAGAATCGTTGCTACCCATCGACATCTGATTTGTGAACTGACGGCCAGCCGTGATGGGCTGTAAAACAGGGAACAATTGCATACAGTCGAACGTCAAAACTTGACCCAACACATCTATTTAATTGTTGCAAAAATGTGTCCAGTATATAACAAAGTGTTAGACAGTACACAGATCCTATGAATATCGGTACAATATACCTTAGACAAACACCTACACAGGTTGGCATATATTACACTGAACTTGGGTTCACTGATGGCCTGAAATGACAAAAAATCATATACAGTTGTAAATGATGTCAATTACATGCCTATCAATTACAACGTCAATTACATGCCTATCAATTACAACTATCCCGGACCACAGTTCATGGAATCAAGAAAGCTATGCACTGGACTAAGGAACCAACACACATTGTCAGTGTGTCACTTCACACACATTGTCAGTATGTCACTCCTGTTGGACATGTCGCATGTATATGGCAGATAACATGGTAATAAAGCACTACTACAAACACTGAAAGAAGAAGGTAATATATGCGAAGCGCAGTCACATAATTTGATATTCAACACACCATCTATGACGTATTTACAAATCAGGTTTTATCACATTAAGTCTAGTGATACAGGAGTTATTGACCGGACATTACGAACACTGTATGGTCTTGTATGACATTGGTAATGACCAAATGGACAAGACACAAAACTGGCATGACCTGGAGTTCTGACGTTCAACATACCGTTTAAAATTTGGAACTTTGAATCGGTTAAGAAAAGTTAGGTTAGGTTAAACACAAATATTAAACAACAATGAAATGACACTGCATTATGTTAACTACATATTGACACTATATGTCCAGTATCAAGGGAGTCATGTGTTAGTGAAACACGGATAGCCTCGTCGAAAACACCTAAGACACCGAAATCATAAAGTGTCAAACTATCTACAAACACCACATTTTACTACACCTGGATACATACAGCTTTTGCCATGTATTTCAGTGATATTTTATACTGTATTAAGTAACACTATAATCAATGCGCTCACCTTCTCGAAAACCAAGTCTATAACACCCTTTAGTCGAATTAATATACTTCTTGTTTTCCTGTACAATGTCTTGAATATGACAAATTGTATATTACTTTCTTGCAACCGTACAGGACACAAATACCTGATTGATGATGGTGGACCCATACACAAATTACATAATTTACGTACTTCGTCAGTGTCCATTAAAACAAAATTAGTTCTTTGCATATTTAAACAACAACAACAACATAATATCGTTACAAAAAATACAAGCTATGTTCTATGTACGCACCTCAGAAATGAATCATCAAGTTTGAGACTTTCTGTATAATGCCACTAACCAACAAGAAATTTACCACAGCAATTAGTACATTTGTTTGCAAAGATGTGCGTTAAATAATAATTTTATTAATGCATGAATTATACTTTATATCCTGTTCAACGTGTTACTAGGAATTCTGACGGAGGATAAACAGAAGCTGCTCTTATAAAAAGTAACTGTCCGTGATATGACTAACCCTACCAAACTCAATTTTCATCTTGCTGGAATTTTAAATCTCGGAGCCCGCTGGTACCTGTAACACGAGTATTGCTTTACTTGATATGTATGTAGCATTTAGAGAATTCATGTGTGTATAAATCTATAATCGTACTCACCTCACTTTGAGCCTCTTGCAGAACCTTCACCAGCATCAAACCCGCCTTGCTACTGCCGGCCGTCGGCTCACTAAGTAGACTAATTGGCACGCTGTCCTCCTGGATCACGGGGCTCATAAGCTCGCCGTAGTACTGCCAGATTTTAGGGATGTCGATCGCCATGTCTTCAGCAAACTCCAGTGCTTCAAACAACCTGTTTTGAACAGTTTGTATTCTTTTTTTAAAACGATTCAACAGATAGTACTGTCACGATAATCTCGTTTATATGTGTTCTGCCATGTATTATAATCGGACACAAATTAACTGTATCCAAGTTCGCATACATATGTTTTATTTCTGCACTGTTTTTAATGTACAATGATTGCAAAATGTTACATCCCAAGTTTGCTGACCCGTTTGAGCAAAACGTGTATTCTATCAATAATAAAATTGTGTAACGATAATATTTGGTAGGCTATAATTAATTATGTTGTTTTACCCTTTTTTCCGAAAGGAAAGTCTAGAATAGCCATGTACCGTTCGATTTACAGCAGCATATTTTACATACAATATATAGCGGAAATTCCAGAGTTGCGTGTTTTTTTCCTTTAGTATATAACGTAGTCAAGACTCCATACAACACCAAACTAATATCATAATACCATGTGTGTTACCAATTTTTACATTTCTATTGTAGACGCTTTCAATTACGCTTTAATTCGCGATATTACTATTTTGAAGTGGTCGTGGATAGCTGGTATCAAATGGTATCAACTCCAGTAAGCTGTTCTCTCAGTTGTAATTACACCGAGCGTTGAAACTAATACCGATCAATAAAAGCAATCGTATAATTGAAATTGATCAATTAAATATACTTATGTAATATAAATATAAGGCGATTTAATTCGATATTTGGATCTTTCAAGGAGTATGAAAAAGATTACTTGGGTTTTTACGCACTTTAAACTCCCCGCATGATTTTCATACCCCGTTAAAAGATTTAAATATGGGATTGAATGCTTCTAGTTTAAAGAGGGAGAGAGAGAGAGACAGAGAGAGAGAGAGAGAGAGAGAGAGCACTCAACAAGGGGAACTAAAAGGCCATGTAATACAACCGAATAGAATCGACGTTTTGTGTATACATGGTGAACTAAAACGTGTGGATCGAGTATTTGAAAAATGTCCAACTAACGTGCTGGTTTAAAGCCATTTATAAACAATACCTTTTGTATAATACATTGTGGATGACTGTGATATTGCGTCACGTGTCAATGTGTATATAATTAGGTTTATAATTATTCGTATTTGATATGTATTTAATGAGGTTATTTTAAACAATGAGACAACACACACTAACTACTCGATGATATTGATAGCATTAACATACACACCCACTTAAAAAGTTATCCATGGCGACAACTTTATATTTGACCATATCATGTAACATATCTCCCATACGTTTTCTGGCTACCGGGGATGTATCCAAAACATGGTTGATAGAATCATATACAAACAGATGATGGTGTTTCGGTGACATCTGAGTTACATATATAACGGGCCCCTGAAATAGATAAAAAATAATAATTCAATAAGAATGCTTTGCTTTAATTCGGCATTATTTAATTGTGCTTAAACAGTTACCACTGACCGTGGCGGAAGCCCTATTGTCAACCGTTTCATGTATGTGATGTCACATATCTTGCCTCTTATATAACCTTGTATATGTTGTTTTGATGCGTGTGTTTGGTTGACTGTGTGCCTTGAATGCTACATTTCATCTTCGATTTTTATATCTACTTTTATCATGAGGCAGTTATTGGTCCATATGTGTTGGAAGAGTCATTCTGACAATTCGACTGGGGTCTGGCAACCTAGACATTTGATATAGTGACCGCAATACAAAAGTAGGTGTCATTATGTTACTGTGGACACTCTACATGCATGGCTACAGTGTTTGAAGAGATATCGTTCGTACAAAGTTTTACCGGATCAGGTCATAACAATTTTGTCTACCTCAAGCCCAAGTCATTGAGTACCTTCTTTGTGGATTTCTAGACTATTTTTTTTATTTTGTATTTAAATATACACGAGCATTTTTGTGTTTTACTTATATTGCCTATTAAGGCTGCCTTGTTGGTTAGGGAATAGTTCATTGCGGGTATTTCTTTATTTACACTGTCCCGTTTTAATGGGTTGCACCCTAGAACCTAGGTTAAACCCCCAGCCGCCTTTTTTGCCACTGACCGTTCCAAGGCGGTAGCCCTATTTTCAACCCTTGTGTGTTTGCGATGTCTTATTTGGCCTTTTATTATTCACCTTTAAATGTGTTCTTTGTTTCTGTGTGTGTTTGTGGTTGACTGTCGTCCTTGAATGCTGCTTTTCCTGTTCGATTTTTATATCTTTATTAAGCTTTGATATACTGACCTTAAAATACATTCACACATAGAAATTCACACATAGAATGTGTTAACACATAACAACCTCTCACCTTAATGTCACGAATAAGCAGGTATTTATCAAGGGTGTCCTTTGTTGTCTTTTCCATCTCCTCTGGTGTCGGATCTTTAACCACAGGATTAACGGGTATTTTCTCGCGCCAGTTTTTGTCAGTGTCAATATTTCGACGACGTTCCAAGGACTGAACAGTTTCTCTGTAAGTGTTTAAATCATGTAGACTAGTGTGATGATTATTGAACAACAGCAAAACATATTGGAACATGTATAGCAATCCTTATAAAATAAATCGAGGTTTTTAAATTATTAATGCAAATACCTTAGTTAAAATAGCAAGTAGAAAACTTTCTCACTTGCTTTTTCAGCAATTGGCTAAAACTATTAAATTTGATCTCTGTTCCAATGAAGTTCTGTGGATAGCCAAGACGGCATTTTATAAAATGTTACGGAAGTTTAGCATACACATAACGCATGCTGTCAGAAAACAGGTAGATAAGTCGTCCATTGTGTCCGGGCTTTCCCATATTTGACACAAGAGAAAACATTTGTTCATAGTACAACTATTAATCGCTCCTTTCAACGAAAAACAGAGATGTAAGACAATGCATACATTGATAAGACACAATAAAGGCAAGAAATGTATGCTCATTCTGTAACGTACATGGCATCTAAAACGGCCTTTTCTCTGGGATCATTTATTCCTTCATATACGTGTTTTGTACGTTCTCCCATTCTCCCACCTCGTCCCCGGCCCGCAAACCTGGATGTTCCACCTACATTCGTCCCTGTAAACGTGGATGCTGTAAACCCTTCAATGAATGGTTTTGAAATTGAATGTGAAACTTGCAATCATAGTTTAAGCAAGAAATGTGAGAGTGCATTAGGACGTTCTATTGAATATCACCGATATTAAAACAACTGAGGGGAAGTGAATGTGTGTTATTTTTCAATTTGTAAATAAGCAAGTATCATTGTTATCTACAAAGCGATTTTGGAGAAGAAAAGTGTTTTTCCCTTTATTTCCTTTAAACAAAAACGTACGAATTATAGTTACAAAATGGTATTTGACCTTTCAACTATATATCACATATATCGTCTGTTCATAAACAGTCATGAGCCTTGATCCAAAATGTACAAGAAATATATGAGTTTTGCGCGGCTATATTGAAAGAATGATAAAGGAAAGAAACAAACATAAGCATACACAGTTAACTGGCTCAACAGCTTGATTGACATTTCGGAACTATGTTTTGGATGAAAAGGTATCGAAACCATACCTCCTCTTCCTTAATCCCACCGTTCATTTCCTCCTCCTCGTCTGCGATCGCTTCCTCTAATGGCCATCGGAGATAGTGGGGATTTTTCTTGATCCTTATGTGTGATTTCGTGAGTTATGTCTGTGTTTGGATGTATCCCTTTTTTCTTAAACATGAATATGTAAATGTAACTTATCAAACAATATATCTTGTAATGGTTTAAGATAGGTCGAATCAATATAAAGAAAAGGGAGGGCAGCACAAAATTGTGGCTCTTATATTATCGTCATTATATTTGCATATATACTATTGATGTATTTTGAGTGTTATTTCTGACTATATAATCACGGTATAATGTTCATATTAATACCAATATTACCGTTCAAAAGATTAAAACACAAGTGAGTGTCTTATGTTAGCTTATGAATGAAATGAAAGCTGGTAGCCATCTGGAAACAAGAAATATGTATAACCGATGGATCTTTCCCGAATAACGGCCATAGCTTAACAGCAGTGCGTCGAAAAAATCCTGACAATACGCGGACTTATCCGCCATATTAATGTACTGCTGCAAGTTAAGTCGAAATCCGCTGAAAACTGTAGTAGCAGTTGAGTGAACACACTTGTCAGTGCAATATATAACACTTTCAGTTAAACTTCAAATTCCTATTAACTCCACCAAAAACCATTCAATCGTAATATCCAGACAATATGCCCTAGTAGACACTTTATGATACTATATTGATAACTTCTACCAAGTTTCATCAAAATCGGATGAAATAATATAGGTGTTGAGCGGAAACGCTTTACGTTGAAAAACGTCAAAGTCTCTCCGTAACTCCGCCTAAAATTATTCAGCCGAAACGTCCTGGCAATATGCGCTAATGGACATCATACTGAGGCAGGGAAGGCAATTTCTTTAGAAGACTGTGTAAAAAGACAATGATTGTCCCTGGCGGTCATCTTGGCAGCCCGATCAACATTAATGTCAAATTAGGAAACATCAACTGTCATGACCTTTACTTTCGTGAACAGTCCGTATCACTACCTCACGAAGTTCTAGCGGTATCAAATCATAAAACGTTGATTGTTGGTTGGTATAGGATGGCCAGTCCTCATGTGCACGGCACAATCCTGCTCCGGTAACGGTCTAATTCAAATATAATGTAATTCATAATTGATAATGACGATAACACAATTCATCTCTATTAGGGGCCCATTTTATGAAACAATGTGCTGATCGTATGTCAAATTAGTCGAAGCATTGCTATTTGTTAAATTAAACCAAAAACAAGTTGTTCGTTCAACTCTTCTTAATCATGCAATGTTTCCATCCGTCATCATTTTCTTCAAATGCTTATAAGGAATATAGTAGAACGTTATTTAGTTTGACGTGTTTCCTAGTTTGATCGGAAACGAGGCTATTTATATTGTTCTATCTATTCTATTCCATGAAATACAGAAAGTAGTATTTGTTTATACTGTTGTTAACACTTTAAGATAACGATTTATACTTCCAGTTAAACATATAACAAATAAAACAAGATCTGTCCCAAATGGATAACTTTTAAAATTCGGTTATATTTTTCGGTTCAAATTAATTTCGACATATCTTAAATTTGCTAACATATAAGTTTATATATTGTTTCATTATTCTCGTAATAGTACCGAATGTATTGCAATGCTTTGTGATTTTAAGTACATATACTAACAAAATGCCATCTAACGACATGTATTTGTATATATTATGTAAACATGTTCATGGGCCATATTTGGCTTAAAACAATAAACAATATATATATATATTGATTTCTACATTTTTAATAAATACCTTTGGAGCTGTCGGTATTTTCGAAAGTTCCTTTGTTTGTGGGTGTTTTGCAGATATATCCTTATTTACCGTCTCGGCCGGAGAACCAATGTCCACTGTTTGTGACTGTTTTGTAAATATATCAGTAGTTACTGTTCCGGTTGTTGTAGCATTGTCCATTGTGTGTGGCTGTTTTGTATTTATTTCCATCTAATAAATATGAAAACATGGTAATAGTAAACTCAGTATATTTGATGTTTCGACATCAGTGAAAGATAGAGTGTATTATATAGTATGTGAAAAGCGGTAAATACACCACTTCGGCAACAAATAAGTTTAGCGTTCCTTCATTATGATATGCGATAAAAAAATGCTCCCTGTTTAAAGTACGTAAACTTGATTAGTGCGTGTGTGGTGGGGGTGGGGGAGAATACTTGTAAGCTTAGCTTAAATTGCGTCTTTCGTTACTTTCTTTAAAAAAACAGTATCCCAACCACTTACCCACTTATTTCACACATCTGTGTCTAATACTATAATATCAAACTCATTTAAAATTCATACAATGTTATTGTGTCTCTATTTATCAGTCAATGACCGTCGTACATTACGTGGTCCGAGTATTAACTTTCATACTCCATCCAACCCCTTCTCCAAGAAGTGAGAACGAGGTTGGCTGGGGTATGAAATAAAACCTTAATTTCGACTTAAAAAGTTTGCATGTTGTAAAATTAAAACATGTCATAGGTAATTTTAAACAGGTTATCGTACTTTTTTCAATAAAAAATATTTTTAAACGTGTTTTATTGTCGAAAGAAATATCCGTTATAAAATCCTACTTATGCAAACTTTCCTATCGTTTAATGGAATTAAGGCGGGACCACGTTATGACACGGGTAAAATAATCCAGTTGTTTCTGGTGTGTAATCTGCCCACGTACATATACTATCAAAATGTATGTATTATTTTGTAAGACTGAAACATAACATTTACACTTTTTATTACAATACGGATTTTTTTATTTTGATATCCTATTGATAGTTTACATAATAAACAGCTTGTTTAATGTTATGGCCTATTAGTTGTTTATATAATAAATAGCTTTATGACTGTTACATATATTTGTGTATGTTCTGTGTAGGTGCTGTCCCTCTTGACCCTCAAAACATATTAAGTGTGAAGAAATAGATCACCAATAACGTGTTCTTGAAGTTTAATATCCTCATATACTATAATAATATGTTGTATATTGAATTCTATTTCCATCAGATTGTCAAATAACCTGTCTAATTTGAGTTAATAAATGTTATTAATCCCTGTTTGCTAAAGCATGGTCGGTTTAGGAATGCAACTGGCTGGCCAACGATAAAATGGGGAGTATACTTGGCGGTTGGCATATTTAATCGGAGTACAAGTAAACATGATGGAAAACCAATTTAATAATAGTGGATGGGCAAAAGCTAAGCGATTGTCAACTGAAGTATCAGCTCAAACATTACTTTCCTTTTTAAGCGTTACATATTACATCGAGGATATTACAGTGACTGTGTAATATCCTGTATAGAGTGACTGTTTATTATTGACTTTACTTTAATAAACGAGTTGGATTCGATTTAATTGATTTATTTGTTTATTTCTTTCCAAAATATTATGAACTCATTTATGAAGTTGTTCTTGGTTATTCACTAAATAGCTCACTATTTGTACTCTCTGAGAAACTGGTTGGTAAAGTGGTTCCAATAAATTTGAATTTTGTCATACGTTCTCTTGCACGTTCAAGATGGATGCGTACACGAGCAATTCCCTAAGAAGTCATTTTGTGGCTAAAAGTCTTTCTCAACCATTGAGAAATGGTCAACCTGATGTGAAAACAAAGCCTCCTTAAGCAATAACAAAACTGTCTGGTTCAAGCTCATTGGCAAGACCAGATTTGATAAGAAAAAGTATCCTTGTCTGATATGCTTCCCTTATAAACGTAAAAAAGAAAATAGCACCAGAAGGTGATGTTCTTACAAGACATATTAATGTTGCATAATTTTAACAAGAAAAATTCAATTGTATTTTATAGTCACAATCACAGCTAAGGTCATATAGTGACTTTCCAGCTTTCATTGTTGGAGGAAGACGCTAGGTGCTCCTCCAAATAATGCTCATGCACATGCGAGTACAAGTGATTTCAAGTCAAAGATTAAACCACTCGGCCGCGGACGCCCCTCGTACAGGAAGAGTACATGTTTTCATGTTCAGCGAAGTCCTTGGATGGCTGCACACATACGTTATTTAATCTCTAATGTGTGAGCTATCTCACCTGCATTGGTGTATGTGGAATACGATCGGGATAATCGGTTGTTGGTTCATTTTCTTTCAGCGAAATGTTTACTGCAAATATATGTCCATCTTGTCCATATGTCGTTTTTTGTTCTGCGACGATATTTTCTTCTCCGCAATGTCTACTGTGTTTCTACATAGTATTTCTACATAGTTCTATGTAATACAACGCAGTATGTGTTTGTCCTACACTAGCTTACCCTGTCTGGGATGCATTCCTGTGAAGTTTTATTTATATCGTATTTCGTGTCTACCGATTGCTGCTACACGGGCCATCAATTTTCTGTTTCAAGACATAAAATACGTATTTATAATGTATATATGTCCGTTTATGTCTGTTTAAGTAGTTATGCTACTCTACTATTTTTTGAAGTGGGTTATGTTGTTTACAATATAATCTTGCGTAACTGTGTACCAATTTCAACGTATTCCTAAAGTGATACTAAATAATCCTTGTTCCTTCTGGATCCGATAAATATGGCATACTAGACTGGAGTCTTGGAGTAGAGTATTGGAGTGGAGCGAATTTAGGAGTTAAATTGAAGTCAATTTTTGGAGTGAATATTTGGAGTCATTTTTGGAGTCTAAATTTAGATTCTTATTTTTGATGTAAATCATGCGTGACTGAATGTTTTTTACACAATGGCGATTACTACACATGCATCTCGATACAGATAGCTTGATCTGGCTGGTTATTATTGATCTTTCCCCGAGAATATTCAGAGAATGACAGAAATGTGTAATAGATCTAACGTTATGTTTACGTACTTTCACATGAAACGTTTATATATTATAATACGGTGGCAGCTGTGTAGCTTTAAATGCAGCTTTAAGTTACCAACTTGTTTGTGCAAATGTATTTGTTGCCATTATTAGCTGTGATCGTCATGCGAGCGAAATGCTATTCTACATTAATATAGATACATTTCCATTATTTTATCGTAAGACAAATACTTGGTGTTTCAACATAATAACTATCAAGTTACTTTCTAAATGACCCTTACATACTTTAACATATTACGTTTGAACTGTACTGTCCAATGAGTAATGCCCTTCCTTCAAGGCTTTGACCACGGAAGCAATACAAATACATTAGACACACAGGCTTCCGTGGCGGCACCAGGGCCCATATTTTCTCGGCGGCGCAGCTTTAGCCCAACATCTGACCTACTTTGCAACTAGGTGGGGCACTACCTTAGAATGTTAAAGTGGAGAGCTCCCTGTTGAAAGATACCGATACCAAGGAGGGAGCCTCAGACACCGGGTCTGGTAGGGAGTTCCACAAGGGGATAGCCCTTAGGAAATAACCGTATTGAAATAAGATACGGACGAATTAGGAAGTTGTCTGTACTTCTTGAAGTATGCTGGCAGAGTGCGTGTAAGCGTTGGAATGGGATATATCGGCCGGTATATCTATTAGTTCATTGACGATCTTGAAGAACAGTGTCAGTTGAATATTTGACCTTCTCGAGACTCTCCCATCCGATGTGGTCGAGCATAGAAGAGACGCTGCTAGTGTTCCCGTACCTGTTAGTAGTGTTGATCTTTCTGATGCGGACTCCATACAGAGGCACAGTAGTCCACGTTTGATCTAACCAAGCTGATTTATGCATTGGCCTTGGTATCTTCGTTACATTTCCAGGTTTCTTCTGAGGAATCCAAGCATACTGTTTGCCTTCTTTGTTACCCTGTTTATGTGGTGTTGTTTCCTGGAGATACTGGACTGCAAATCGACTCCAAGATACTTTGTCGTTGTGAAAGATTCCAAGTTATAGCCTTTAACTTGCATTGAAAGGTTCATGGAAATCATTCCTTCTTTAATATGTCGATCCTCCTATTACTTCCCGTCAGACTCGGCTTGGTTCGGATTTATTCCTTAAACAAAATGAACGTGAAAACAAAACAGAGTCGAACATTTTTTGTTTATTTAACCAAAGTCATCAACAATTGTGTTTCAACTTTATTGGCTACGATAAGTGATGAATATATTGCAAAGTGTTAACATGTTTTCTTTGCGACGACACAAATCCCCTTCCCGAACATGGCGTTCTGTATTCATGTTTACGAGTTTACAACTTATAGTTGTTTCATTTATATGCTAATAGTGTACATGCAAAGCGCTCGATAAGGTCTATTTTATTTCTACAGCTACCATGGCCATTTTGAGAAAATAATTGTATATATATGGGTTTGAGCCTTGATAAAATATGAACAAATTCCAGGATATATTACCTAAATCTTGGAAGGTTTTGCTGTAGAGGGCAATGGGAAATGAATTCAACTAGTGCATTAGTTAATGTAAATAAGTGCTGAATTTGGCCATGGTAAGGCCCAACACAATAATAATAATAATCGTGGGGTAATGATCTGAAGGTCATAGGTACACTTTTTGTCAACAATGACATTTTCAGATACTAACTTTATTTTTTGTTCCTCTAATGTTGGTTCCAGAATTATATCTATTTTGTTACAAATTTATTGCATAGAAACCATTAGTAGTAAGTACATAATATCGTATAATTTATCACATGCCAGAATGCTGTAAGTGCATTTTCGATAAAGCCAGAAAGTGCACTTACTACACTGTGGCATATATCTTTTACCTAAAAATAGTTAAATTATTTTTTTGCCAGAATGTTACATCAATTTAGAAAATGACATTTCGGTGTGAATTGTAAAGTCATAATGTAGGTCGTTTTAGAACAATAAAATATAAACTTCAAAGAAAGAAAAGACATATAAAAAGATCGGACAGGGAAAGTATCATTCAAGGAGGACAGTCAACCACAAAACACAGAAACAAACACGCAAACAGACAAACAAGAAGGCAACAGTATAATAAATGCAAACGACATCACAAACACAAAAGGGTTGACAATAGGGCTACCGTCTTAGAACGGTCAGTATCAAAGTAGACCACTGGGGGTTTAAACCGGTTCTATGGTGCACCAAACCTCACACTTACCCTATTATCATCCCATTAAAACAGGACAGTGTAAATAAAGAAATCCCCGCCTTGATCTAATCTCTAACCAACAAGGCAGCATCAATAGGCAATATAAGTAAAACACAAATATGCTCGTGTAAATATAATACAAAAAAACAATAGCCTAGAAAGCCACAATCAAGGTACTCATTGACTTGGCAGAAACCAGAGCAACAAGAGAATAAATCATTAAGGGCACGACTAGAAAGATCATAGACAAACATCAAACGCCACTGTCCCAATGGGCTTTAGGTAGGCGTCATCATAGGGTCCACAGACTGTCCGGTCATCGTACAATTAAAGAGGAAAGCATAGTGGCGAGCTGTAAAAGGGTCCACCACCAAGCATGCAGTACGTTACAAAGTGATAGGGTCATAACCTCTTTTGATAAACTTTTTAACAAGTTTAACAAAGACAGTATGAAAGTGATCATGACCAAGAATCTTACGAAGTTTATAAATCACATCACCATAGAAGTCAGGTTGTGATAGTCCTTGTCGCAAAAGAGTCCTTGTCGCAAAAGAGTCCTTAAATTACTTTTATATTAGGAAAGAAGATCAGGGTTACGATAATACAATTTTGCAAAGGTTTTACGAATTTTATGGTAACTGTAACCCTGATTGAGTAGCTTTTTAGTTATACAAAAATTACGAATATTAAAGTCCTCAATTCGAGCAAAGCTCTTGAAAAACGAATAAGTTGAGACCTATACACCCCATAAGAAGTTGCTCGGGGAAAATCCCCATCCAAGTGGAGGATAATTAACAATGTCAAAATTAAAATCATATTATCATAGATTTTGTCATAGATTTTGCTAATTATTTCACCATTTTCAATCGAGAGATCTAAATCAAGAAATGAAGCGTTATTATCAGATATATTAGCTTTGTTAAGCTGAAGTTCTTTAGGATAAATATTATTAACCATAGTTGGAAAGAAAGAGTTGTCAATGCTCAATATGTCATCCAGATACCGAGAGGTGTCCTTGAAGGCTTCGATAACATCAGCCTGGGTATCTGGTAAAATACTCAACATGAAATCTCTTTTATAGGCAAATAAAAACAAATCTGCGACAAGTGGTGCACAGTTCGTACCCATAGGAATACCAAGAAATTGTCTATAAACGGTGTTTCCATACCTGATGAAAATATTATCTAATAGGAAGATGACTGCTTCACAAACTTCATAGCAAGTCCACATACTATCATTGTCTAAACTTCCGTCAGTAAAAAACGCTTTAATATTATTACATGCAAAAAATGTAGTATTTTCTCTAGCGAATGTTTTTGGATAAGAGAAATAAGCTTGTCTTTAATAAGGTGATGTGGTAAGAATGTATATAGTGTAGAGAAGAGTATAATAATGGACCTTTGGAAACGGCCGAGCACGACACATACGAAATATTGCAGTCTCGGTTTGATTGAGACTGTTCATGAGCGGTAGTGAAATATGCTAGCTACCGCTCACGCCCTCTAGCCCCGGGTTGAGCAGAACTCAATATTCATAAAATCAATAATATACAATTTTAACCATCCCGAAGATGGCATGCATACGGCGGTGGACATGGAGTTAATTGCTTCCCCATGTCGTACGGCGTATGGTCCCAGTATCTAATAAAATTAAATGCCCCGAAGAGCGAAATAAACATAATGGAATTTAGTTGGGAGCAGCGGTTATGAAGCCTGCGTATCACAAGTAACAGCCAAACGACTAAATTAAAAAGCAGTCTTAAGTGCTTATTGATGAAACTTGACCTGTATTGAAAATTGTATCAAGAACGTCTCCTGAAGGTCTATAGACCAAAATAAATTAATCCCAAAGTTTTCATAAGTTTTATCACAATATAGTTTAACGTGATCTTTAACGGCAGTTGGACAAGAAGTTAAAAGTTTGGAGATGTTTGTTGTGGTGCAGGCACTAGAATTCGCAATAAGGCTTATACGGATTTTTATGCAATTTAGGAATCCAGTACATAGTAGGCAGTTTTTTGCTTATCGTTTACACTAGCCTTGAAAGTAGTGCACCGAGTGATATGTGCGGAAACAACATCATCCCCAGTAGAATTAATTGGAGTATACGAATTGGTGCTGCCGAGTTCCAGAGATAAAATATTGACGTAATGTAGGCGTCAAACAATAATTACATTATTTATTAGCTGCTTGATCTGCAGGAACTAAAACAAATTTATTATGAAATTTCTGAATTCCCGATTTTAAATTACGAAAGGAAAACCTAGGTCTCGGAGGAAGTAAAGAGAGGTTAGCATTATAATAAAAGTTAATGCATGTATCTAAAATATTAAGAATTGACTTTTTCCAAGTAGAAAGCGAGTTTGGGTCCGCATGTTCTCTACGACACCATTTTATACTAACATCTTCAATGGAGTGGGCGATCTGGGCCCGACAGGCATTAAAATCAATAGTTGAAGGTAATCTATATTACCTTTCGAAAACAAATGTCGAATACGTTTATCAACAATATCAAAATTACCAGTGATGACATGACCTGCTGGAGCATAGCAAAATGTTGATGTGTTGCATTCACATTCCTTAGGAGTAGTATGTACTATATCAAGGTCAGAAACTGTTTTGTTGTAGTTGAAAATAATATTTCTAATAGGCTTTTTCTACTTATAACCAATTACAGGACTTTCGGAGTTTTTGAATTATTTTGGGATAGAATCAACTACATGGGTATCTCGAAAAATACTAGGCATGTCAATGAAATCAATACCTTTATTAATATATAGTAGTTTTAGAAAATGCCTGACGTGATCAGACTCCTTGTCAAACAAAGTTTGTTTTAAGAGCATTAATCTGTTTTAGAAAAGAAAATCTTGCATAAATGTTTAAAAATGGTTGTAAGTGTACTTGCAACATTATGGGAAACTCGTTTAGAGAGCTGAATTGGGCTGAATATCAATCATGTTGATAGATGAACTCTGTAGCTATATTGTGCAGATAATGATAACATAATTGTATGCTGACAAGTTGATAATTATATATCAGTGACCCCCAGAATGGTGGTTTATTTAAATATAAGATAACCTATAAGCCACCTGCATTTTTGGAAGTTTGAGTGTGTTTTATATTTCATTTGTTACTAGACAGAACAAGAAGAAATTCATACGAATAGGTTTGTGAAATTGGTAATTAAATTACGTAAGGACTAGATTTATATTCTTTTAAACCGCAATTACTTTTTAAACGCATTTATGTTGTTAAAAGCTGAATGTTTTAAAAACAATAAACCCTATGTAATATAAACATATTTCAATATAACAATAAAAAATCTGATTTGATTTGGATTCAATTTGGTTTATTTAACCTGCCATAATTATATTTCAAATTCCATACAATCACAGACATAAAAAATACATCATTATAAAACTAATAATGTGTATTTAATTAATCAGAATGGAGCCCACTGAAGAGGGTTGGAGTATGATATCACACTTCTTAGACAATGAGGACTTCTGAAGTCAATATGAAGTGAATGACAGCGTACATACATGAGGCGTGGATAACATGGCCGACAATGTGGACACTAGTGGCGTGGATAACATTGCCGACAATGTGGATACCAGTGGCGTGGATAACATGGCCGACATTGCGGATACTAGTGGCGTGGATAACACGGCCGACAATGTGGTTATTAGTGGCGTGGATAATATAGCCGACAATGTGGATACTAGTGGCATGGATAACATGGCCGACAATGCGGATACTAGTGGCGTCGATAACATGACCGAAAATGTGGTTACTAGTGGCGTGGATAACATGGCCAACAATGTGGATACTAGTGACCTGGATAACATGGCCAACAATGTGTATACTAGTGGCGTGGATAACATGGCCGGCAATGTGGATACTAGTGGCGTGTTTAAGATGGCCGACAATGTGGATACTAGTGGCATGGATAACATGACCAACAATGTGGATACTAGTGGCATGGAAAACATGACCGACAATGTGGATACTAGTGGCGTGGATAACATGGCCGACAGTGTGAATACTAGTGGCGTGTTTAAGATCGCCAACAATGTGGATACTTTTGGCGTTGATAAAATGGCCGACAATGTGGATACTAGTGGCATGGAAAACATGGCCGACAATGTGGATACTAATGGCCTGGATAACATGATCGACAATGAGGATACTAGTGGCGTGGATAACATGGCCGACAATGGGGATACTAGTGGTTTGGACAACATGACCGACACTGTAGATACTAGTGGCTTGGATAGCATGGCCGACAATGTGGTTACTAGTGTCATGGATAACATGGCCGACAAGGTGGATACAGGTGGCGTGGATAACATGGCCGACAATGTGGATACTGGTGGCGTGGATAACATGACCGATATTGTGAATACTAGCAGCATAGATAACATGGCCGACAATGTGGATACTGGTGGCGTGGATAACATGGCCGACACTGTGGATACTAGTGGCGTGGATAACAAGGCCGACAATGTGGATACTGGTGGCGTCGACAACATGGCCGATAATGTGGATACTAGTGTCATGGATAACATGGCCGACAAGGTGGATACTGGTGGCGTGGACAACATGGCCGATAATGTGGATACTAGTGTCATGGATAACATGGCCGACAAGGTGGATACTGTTGGCGTGGCTAACATGGCCGACAATGTGGATACTAGTGGCGTGGATAACATGGCCGACAATGTGGATACTTGTGGTGTGGATAACATGGCCGACATTGTAGATACTAGTGTCATGAATAACATGGCCGACAATGTGGTTACTATTGTCATGGTTAACATGGCCGACAAGGTGGATACTGGTGGCGTGGATAACATGGCCGACAATGTGGATACTAGTCGCGTGGATAACATGGCCGACAATGTGGATACTAGCGGCATGGATAACATGGCCGACAAGGTGGATACTGGTGGCGTGGATAACATGGCCGACAATGTGGATAATAGTGGCGTGGATAACAAGGCCGACAATGTGGATACTGGTGACGTGGACAACATGGCCGATAATGTGGATACTAGTGTCATGGATAACATGGCTGACAAGGTGGATACTGTTGGCGTGGCTAACATGATCGACAATGTGGATACTAGTGGCGTGGATAACATGGCCGACAATGTGGATACTTGTGGTGTGGATAACATGGCCGACAATGTAGATACTAGTGTCATGAATATCATGGCCGACAATGTGGATACTGGTGGCGTGGATAACATGGCCGACAATGTGGATACTAGTGGCGTGGATAACATGCCCGACAATGTGGATATTAGTGGCCTGGATAACATGGCCAACAATGTGAATACTAGTGGCGTGGATAACATGGCCGACAATGTAGATACTAGTGGCCTGGATAACATGCCAACAATGTGGATACTAGTGGCCTGGATAACATGGCCAACAATGTGAATAATAATGGCGTGGATAACATGGCCGACAATGTGGATACTAGTGGCGTGTTTAAGATGACCGACAATGTGGATACTAGTGGCGTGGATAACATGGCCGACAATGTGGATACTAGTGGCGTGTTTAAGATGGCCGACAATGTGGATACTAGTGGCATGGATAACATGACCGACAATGCGGATACTAGTGGCTTGGATAACATGGCCGGCAATGTGGATACTGGTGGCATGGATCAGATGGCCGGCAATGTGGATACTAGTTTCGTGGATAACATAGCCGACATTATGGATACTAGTGGCGTGAATAACATGGCCGACAATGGGGATACTAGTGGCGTGCACAACATGGCCGACAATGTAGATACTAGTGGCGTGGATAACATGGCCGACAATGTGGTTACTACTGTCATGGATAACACGGCCGATAAGGTGGATACAGGTGGCGTGGATAACATGGCCTACAATGTGGATACTGGTGATGTGGATAACATGGCCGACATTGTGGATACTGGTGGCGTGGATAACATGGCCGACAATGGGGATACTAGTGGCGTGGACAACATGGCCGACAATGTAGATACTTGTGGCGTGGATAACATGGCCGACAATGTGGATACTAGTGTCGTGGATTACAGGGCCGACAATGTGGATATTGGTGGCGTGGACAACATGGCCGATAATTTGGATACTAGTGTCATGGATAACATGGCCGACAAGGTGGTTACTGTTGGCGTTTATAACATGGCCGACAATGTGGATACTAGTGTCATGGATAACATGGCCGACATGGTGGATACGGGTGCCGTGGATAACATGGCCGACAATGTGGATACTAGTGGCGTGGATAACATGCCCGACAATGTGGATACTAGTGGCGTGGATAACAAGGCCGACAATGTGGATACTGGTGGCGTGGACAATATGGCCGATAATGTGGTTATTAGTGTCATGGATAACATGGCCGACAAGGTGGATGCTGGTGGCGTGGATAACATGGCCGAACATGTGGATACTAGTGGCGTGGATAACATGGCCGACAATGTGGATACTTGTGGCGTAGATAACATGGCCGACAATGTGGATAATGGTGGCGTGGATAACATGGCCGACAAGGTGGATACTGGTGGAGTGGATAACACGGCCGACAATGTTGATACTGGTGGCGTGGATAACATGGCCGACAATGTGGATACTTGTGGCGTGGATAGCATGACCGACAACGTGGATACTGGTGGCGTGGACAACATGACCGACAATGTGGATACTGGTGTCGTGGATAACATGGCCGGCAATGTGGATACTAGTGGCGTGTTTAAGATGACCGATAATGTGGATACTAGTGGCGTGTTTAAGATAGCGGACAATGTGGATACTAGTGGCATGGACAACATGGCCGACAATGCGGATACTAGTGGCTTGTTTAAGATGGCCGACAATGCGGATACTGGTGGCGTGGATAACATTGCCGCCAATGTGGATACTAGTGGCGTGTTTAAGATGGCCGACAATGTGGATACTTGTGGCGTTGATAACATGGCCAACAATGTGGATACTAGTGGCATGTATAACATGGCCGACAATGTGGATACTAGTGGCGTGGATAACATGGCCGACAATGTGGATACTAGTGGCGTGTTTAAAATGTCCGACAATGTGGATACTAGTGGCGTGGATAACATTGCCGACAATGTGGATACTAGTGGCCTGGATAACATGGCTGACAATGTGGATACTAGTGGCGTGGACAACATGACCGACAATGTGGATACTAGTGGCGTGGATAACATGACCGACAATGTGAATACTAGTGGCGTGTTTAAGATGGCCGACAATGTGAATACTTGTGGCGTGGATAACATGGCCGACAATGTGGATAATAGTGGCCTGGATAACATGGCTGACAATGAGGATACTAGTGGCGTGGACAACATGGCCAACAATGTGAATACTAGTGGCGTTGATAACATGGCCGCCAATGTGGATACTAGTGGCGTGGATAACATGGCCGACAATGTTTATACTAGTGGCGTGGATAACATGGCCGACAATGTGGTTACTAGTGTCATGGATAACATTACCTACAAGGTGGATACTGGTGGCGTGGATAACATGGCCGACAATGTATATACTGATAGCGTTTACAACATGGCGGGCAGTGTAGATACCGGTGGCGTTGATAATATGGCAGGCAGTGTAGACACTAGTGGACTTGATAACATGGCAGACAATGTAGATACTGGTGGTGTGGATAACGTGTCAGCCAGTGTAGACACTAGTGGTGTGAATAACATGGCCGACAATGTAAATACTGGTGGCATGGATAACATGACAAGCAGTGTAGATACTAGTGGCGTGGATAACATGGCAGACAACGCAAATACTGGTGGCGTGGATAACATGGCAGACAATGTACACACTAGTGCCGTTGATATCATGGCAGACAATGTAAATACTGGTGGCTTGGATAGCATGGCAGGCAGTGTAGATACCAGTGGCGTGGATAATAAAGCAGACAATGTAGATACTGGTGAAATGAATAACATGACAGACAGTGTAGATATTAGTGGCGTGGATAACATGGCAGACAATGTAGATATTAGTGGCGTGGATAACATGACAGGCAGTGTAGACATTAGTGGCGTGAATAACATGGCAAGCAGTGTAAACACTAGTGGTGTGGATACAGTTACAGATAACGTAGACACGAATGGTGTGGATATCATGGCAGAAAGTGTAGATACTAGTGGTGTGGAGAACATGGCCGACAATGTGGATACTAGTTTCGTGGACAACATGGCCGACAATGTGGATACTAGTGTAGATAAAAGTATTGGAGATACATTTCTTGCCATTAAAATAATAGATACAAATGCTGCAAAGAAAATGGCAAACGAAGTGAAGGAAGATATCAGTAAAGATGAAGTAATATTAGAGCAAAACTATGGTTTAATTAAGCCTGTCTGTAACGATAGTGACAGTGAAATGGATATTCCACTAGCTATCCTGAAGAGAGATTAAAAACAGAGATGTCGAAGATCTTTGTTTGAGTCCTACAAAGATGATACCGAATCCTACAGTGCGACTGAATATGATGATGATGATGTAAAGGACCCTACATTCAAGTTAAGTGAAAAAGACATCGACTCGAATGATTCCGATATTGAGAAAAGTACTGCTATCAAACGAAAAAAAACGCAACAAGAAACACCAACAAAAAGAGAAGCCCACGCATAAATGAACAGGAAAACTGAGCAATTCTTTTAAGCTGAAATCAATAAAACATTTTCATCATAAACAAGCAACACCACACAAAAGGGATACAAGCTGTAAAAGTAAACAAACAGCATTATCAAGGCGTAAACGTCTTACACCAGGAAGAACAAATTTAAAGATGAATACAAGGCCAAATAATCACAAACACAAAAGGGCTGACAATAGGGCTATCGCCTTGGAACGGTCAGTGGCAAAATAAGGCCGCTAGGGATTTAAACCAGGTTCTAGGGAGCACCAAACTCACACTGCTGGAGCATTTGCAAGTACTGATAACAGATGCAAATACTCTCTTCACAGCAAGATGCCTGATTCTGTTTTAAATGAAGTCCGCAAACATACTGAGTCATTCCCAGTAATCGATGCACATTACACTAGGAAAGATACCAAAAGGCAATTTCTAGAAGCAGACTTAAATATTACAAAAATGTTTGAATTGTACAAAGAAGAATGCATAAAAACATATTACTAATTAGTTTCTGGAAACAAATGATGTGTTGGTAATTTAACTTTTTAGCAATATTAATCTTTAGTAAAAGACCCCCAAAAGCCTAAAGTGGGGTTTTAAATTCAGAATCAGCTGACAATTGGGCATGGCTTTAGAAATCACCTAATATTTTAGATAAAAAAAGAAGAAAATGAAAAAGAGTTATGAGGAGCTAAACAGGTATCAATACAAAAGTAAGAAAACCACTAAAATGATAAAAATAGGAGAAATCTTTGAAGTTTTCAATTTCAGCAGGCCTTCTAATAAAACAAAAAAAAATCACAGAAAATCATCAACATCTACATACGCGTTGCGCGAAAATATGCGCAGATCACGCTAATTCGTCACCAGAGGGCACCCTTAAGTCACACAATATATGGAAGAATTTCGGAAATTCTGGTGGAATTATTCTAAATGTTATCGATTTCTGGTATAAACTAAACTAAATGTTATCATAAAATCACAGACAAAAAAAATGGCCAATTGTTTAGAATGCGTGAGTACGTAAAATGTATGCGTGAGTATATAGAATGTATGCGTGAGAATTGTATAATGTATGCGTGAGTATGTAGAATGTATGCCTGAGCATGTAGAACGTAAGCGTGAGCATGTAGAATGTATGCGTGAGTATGTAGAAGGTATATGTACATATGTATAACATATGCGTGAATATGTAGAATGTATGCGTGAGTATGTAGAACGTATGCGTGAATATGTAGAACGTAAGCGTGAGTATGTAGAATTTATGCGTGAGTATGAAGAATGTATGCGTATGGAGAATTTATGCGTGAGTATGTAGAATGTATGCGTGAGTATGTAGAATGTATGCGTGAGTATGTAGAATGTATGCGTGAGTATGTAGAACGTATGCGTGAGTATGAAGAATGTATGCGTGAGCAGTTAGAATGTATGCGTGAGTATGTAGAATGTATGCGTGAGTATGAAGAATGTATGCGTGAGCAGTTAGAATGTATGCGTGAGTATGAAGAATGTATGCGTGAGCAGTTAGAATGTATGCGTGAGCAGTTAGAACGTATGCGTGAGTATGAAGAATGTATGCGTGAGCAGTTAGAATGTATGCGTGAGTATGAAGAATGTATGCGTGAGCAGTTAGAATGTATGCGTGAGCAGTTAGAATGTATGCGTGAGTATGTAGAACGTATGCGTGAATATGTAGAACGTAAGCGTGAGTATGTAGAATTTATGCGTGAGTATGAAGAATGTATGCGTATGTAGAATGTATGCGTGAGTATGTAGAATGTATGCGTGAGTATGTAGAATGTATGTGTGAGTATGTAGAATGTATGCGTGAGTATGTAGAACGTATGCGTGAGTATGAAGAATGAATGCGTGAGCAGTTAGAATGTATGCGTGAGCAGTTAGAATGTATGCGTATGTAGAATGTATGCTTGAGTATGTAGAACGTATGCGTGAGTATGTAGAATGTATGCTTGAGAGCGTGATTTGAACTACGTGTGTGTCACACGCCAAATGCGTAAATGCGTGAGACTTCACAGGTCCCTAAACATCGGGCATATGCCCTGACAGAGGTAGTACCTAGTTCATATTAATATAAGCAGAACATGCGATATCATAAAAAGAACGTGAACTTGGTGTCTTACCTGAAAGTGTGTCCTAAGGCATATCCAGCTTACCAGCAACAGCTGAAACGCTTACTCACTATTACAAGTACGGGAATTCCACGATTGTTACTTTCGTTTTCGACGGGCGCTACTTTCGTTTTTGCCAAACTCAAAAGAGAGTTCTCGTTCCTTGCAATTGCGTTTTCACAAAATATTACTTTTGTTTTATAACTCCAGGTGATATACAATGCTGGTCACTTGATTGCGTTTTAGTTACTAAGTTACACTGACAACACTTATAATGAAATAAAAAGATACATTAACTGCGTAAATATTCGAATTAGATCTTAATAGGTCACGTGATAAATATAGCAGATTGAGGTCACAGCGGGTGAGATCGCTGATCGATTCAACTCAAGTATATTTCATACTGATAAAAAAAACACAATATACCGATATTTCAACTGTGGTCGAAAAATAGTCCTTTGGTTATATATAAGTAAATAACACAAATACTGTTAATACACGTTTATTTATACTTGAATAATGAATCCAACACTGGTGTGTTTACTTGATACGAGTGATCACAAGTATATGCACTTTTCTGCATGATAAAGGGGTGACGTAATACATTTTGCTCATAAGACTAAATATTAAGCGCAAGAAAATATTCAGGGTCGTAGCTTCCTATAGGCGTGCAGGCCGCGGCCTACGCTTTTTTCTAAGAAATCGAAAAAATAAAAATGCCAAAAAATGCCAAAAATGCGGAGGCCTTGAGGGGTAAGGGGCTAAATTATAAAATCGCAACAAAATATACTCAAATATGATTACCATACAATGTGTTCATATAAACTGTATACTAGTACTTCGTGTTAATATAAATAATATTAAATTACTTTTAAATGTTTCCAGCTTCTTTTTAGTTATAAGATCTATAATTTACAGTAAAAAGTAAGGATATTGATGCCCTTATAGACATATTCACCGGTACGAAATACGCCGAAACGCACCTCCGACAGTCTAGCTGAAAAATAATTTCGGGTGAGCATGCCCCGGACCCCCTAGAACTCGGCCTATACACATCATATTCAGCCAAGCTACGCCCCTGATATTGGGGGCTGATCTCAAAGTTGTTTTAGAAGGTTCACAGGGGTTTGTGTAGAAAAACGTCAATAAAAAATCTAATTAAAAAATTACATGTTATTTATATTACATGTATAAACGTCATATGCATTGACCTTTCAGACTATTTTCTTATTACAGTCTTCGATGCAACCACCCAGACTCGGCTGGAGTTTTAAAGAGCCTGAATAAATGATCACTGTCTAAAAACGTTTTGGGAGGAGGGTACACATCAGATGCAGATCCAAGATTTTGGTTTGACTATTTGTGTGTGGGAGGGCGGAGGCGTGGGGAGCGGAAGATCCTTCGTTAAAATGTTTTTTCTACATAACGTTTTGTGAATTCTGTTGTATTTTTCCAGAATAATGTTATGTTAAATCCAATGATGACTAACAGTAAAAATGACTCATGGGATTTCAAAGGGAGGGCGCGGGTTCGCCCTATCCCTGAATCCGCCATCGTACATGATAAATACAGCTTTTGCCGCTTTGTCTTACCCTTAAACTGCCGACGTAGCCGGGATAGTGAAAGCGCTGCGTCTCAAACGTTCTCGCTTCTCACTCCTGCGGGTTGGAATCCCACCGGGAGCTCGAATTGTCAAGTGAGAAAGTGTCAATTCGAAAAGGATTTCTTGTGGAGTGGAAAAAATATTGATATTTTTTTTAGATGGCCAGAAAAAAAATGAATGAAACTAAAATTACGCTTTATTTACAATACTGTTTATTGCTGGACAGCAATGTGTGCTGTCCTAGGTTACGCACCAGGATACTTTTAAAGGGACAAACGGCAATTTTGCTTGTTGTTGTTTTTAAGTTGCGGCATTCTGTTAGTTTTTTTTTACACATTTCTCATCATATCATGTATGCCAACTAGTTTAATAAATTCTAAAATAATGATGGTTGGCTGTTTGGTTAAACGGTGGTCCCTCTGTCTTACCGTAATCGTTACCGTAGATAGTGTACGGACGATTAAAGTAAAATGACGTTGGCGTTGGCGTCGGCGTCCCACATCAAGGTTTGCGTGTAAGTTGTGTTTACAAGTCTATATCTCTTACATTTCTTATCCTAGCACAACTTTGGCCATGAGCTTCCTTATAGCATTATAGTAAGGACTGCTTAAGTAATTTTGGTTCATGTAACCCCTGGGCTCCCATGGAACCCAAATTCTTTAAAATGTTGCATTACTGGAACCCAAAGCCTTTAAAATGTGTCTATTTTACATCCAATTTTGCGTGTAAGCTGTGTTTACAGGTATATATCTCTTACATTTCTTGTCCTAGCTCAACTAAATTGGGGAATTGGTTCCTTATAGTATGTTGTAAAGAGTTGCGTAAGTAATTTTGTCATCTGCAAATTCTGGGCTCCCATGGAACCCAAATCATAAAATGTGCAAAATAAAGGCAGATCAAGGTTTGCGTGTAAGCTGTTGTATATATCTATAATTTTGGTTGGGGTTTCTTATAGCATCTTATTGATACTTCATCCATATTGGGGCATGCAGATTAAATTCAGATACA
>JAWPHD010014786.1:0-59146 GCA_037043455.1 Cyrtodaria siliqua | reverse complement strand
GAAAAGATCCTGGTTTTGAACTTAATAATATCAGAGCTTATATATAGCTTATATTATCGTTTTGAATACGTTTGGTAAGATCTGATGAACAGTGTAGGAGCTAAAAATGGTGTTAAAATTGTTTTTGGTTCTAAATTCTGATTATAAAGCGAACTGATGCATGTTGCATTTTGAGCCGTAAACTCATACAATCTATGACAAAAGTACCAATAAATATTATTTTTTTGTTATATAGTCGTCTATAGTTGTTGCGGTTATCATGGTTATGATTTTGAAGACGCGTACACACATGAGCCCCCCCCCCCCCCCCCCCCCCTCACACACACCCCACCTCCATTGAAGGTCTCTCTACATAGCTCCCTGAAAACTCACGGTAGATAATTCTAACGCCTTAAAAACAGTAGTATGTTCTTCGGATTTAAATATTTTTTAATAATTGTTGACAGATATGTTTATTGTTGTTGCAGAGTCCGAAATTGGATGTGCAGCTATTAGATGACACTACCACCAAAATATGATAGTTGTATGGGTGTTGAAGAAGAGTAGGAATTCAGGAGTTAAAGCCCAAAATAATGCATTGGAGGACACCACTCAAATTTAACAAAAACTGGTCAACGTACCAGATTATGTACAGTTTTGTGTGAGCAAATGTCTTGGTTACATAAAAAAGTAACTTTTAGCTTGGAAACCTCATGTTCGGAATGTAAACTTTATACATATAGGCCAGCATAGTAAAAATGCACTGTGTAGTGAGACCTGTATATCTCGGATATAAGATGCGTCTGTATCAGCCAGTCAGAAACGATACCAGAATCTCGTTAATATTCTCATTGTTTTGTGTATTTTGAGCGTGATTAGAGATACGGTTTTTCTGCAAAATAACGAGTGTAAATTGCCTGCTCTGATTGCATGAACATATTTTACAACATTTAAGTCAATGTCTTTTCTTAGAAATAAGTTACAACACGTATACAACTGGGTATGTAGGATTTTATTAAGTACTTCGAATCAGTGAAGCTTTCGATGTTCTTAATTCTAAAATATGCCAGTTAAAATTATTTTGACATCATGTTTTACTAGCATTACCACTACAAATGCGTTTGCAAAAGAAATTTTCGAAATATTTAATGTTAACGCTGAATTACAGTTACTTGAATTTCAAACAATATTCAATTTAAAGGGAGGTAATTTAAGATTATCCATATTTCATTTTTTTATAGACGGACAATCTGCGATAAATGGGACAATTTTTTATGTTTTTTTCTATTATTTCATACCAATTTTAAGAATTGTATATCTTTAAGCGATCTTTGACTCATGTTATGTGTTTTATCAGTACATTTCATGTTTTCATATAAAGGGAGGGTAACTCTCAAAAGATGTAACAATTTAAACAAAAAATAAATGTTTTACAAACTATGGGCCAAAACCAAATACTTATCATATATCTATTCTAAAATATATTTAAAATAAGAAAATTAGTTAAGATACAAAAGTTGATACTTAGACATTTTGTTCAGTCTATGGTGTTTAAGTAAAATACAACTTTTAAAAAACCGGTACTAGTTAGGAGCGGGAGAGGTGTTGCAAATTATATTACCTCTCATGAACGGACTCAATAAAACCGCGTATGCTGATTTCGTGTCTTGTTTGTGTTCGTTGTTTCCGAAGGATCCTCATTATTGTATTTATTTGTGTCTCCTCTATAACCATTTATCGAGTTCACTTTGGAAAGAAACTTGTCAAAAAAGTTCTCTTTCGGTTCATCGGGTCCCCTCCATAGCATACATGTTACTGAATATCCCGTTTTACAGACTTAATAAGGCTTCATCATAGATATTTCTTTATGTGATTGATACCGTACGACATTGTCGACATATGTACATACAAATATTGGTGTTGTATGCTTGTGCCGAGAAAAAGGCGTATTTTGGAGGTCGCTTTCGCATCAAAATGTAATCGCCGGTCAGTCGCGACTTCTGGCGCTGTTATTACCGATCTCCTGTCGACCGATTAGAATGAAAATGTATGCATACAAAAGTTAGGCATATACTATCTATACACGCAATTCTCTTGTTCTGGAACATTAAACTTTAAGCAATTTAAGCCCTGAAAGATGAGACCTACCTTCGCGTGTTTGCTCGGTCCGCCATCTAGGAAAGTACCCTCCGGAGCTCGATCAAGACAGGGGTCATAAGGTATCAAGTACTATATTATAGCATTCGAGAACTAGTATTTGTATGTGGTAACTCATAACATTACTTCCTGATTATAAAACTACTATAACGTTTAATGTTTATGTATAATATAGGGGTTAGTAGTCGTGTTATGTTTGTTTGTTTTTTTAACTACCAACGAGTGAAGGATTTACCTGTAATCGAACCCAGCTTTTAAATAATCTATTTATAATATTTTAAATCAGTTTATGTATAATTTTGACCGAAATGTTTCGCTTTTTAAAATGTTATCGGCGGACGATATCGATTAAGCGATTATAAATTGTGTTTCAATAAGAAATCCCGATCTTTCAACCATAGAAATATAAAGTGTGTTACATAAACATGATAAACAGACATAAGTAATATTTATAGCATAATTTTTCGAATGTATGCAATTTATACTGCTTCTCGAGGGCCGTAGGCCCGAGAGTGCAGTATAAATCGCATACGAGAAAGATATGCTATAAATTGTTTGTACCATTGCCATTTTTCCATGTACGCGTTTAGCTCGATCCAATCAAGAAATAGCATTATCACGCGGCATGAGCATGACCCGTATTTTGATTATTTCAGCCAATCGCCTTTGTATATTATTGGTCACTTCCAATGTCAAGGGGTGCTGTTTTGGTAATGGGTAGTCGTGTTTTACATATTTAACTCGCAAAAGAACGCCCTTTACAAAAGAAAATTGGGTAGACCATGGTATAACTGCCAAATCTATAACTGCCAAATCTGTCAGTTATAGCACGGCTGAAATATACCGGCAGTTATAGCACGGTTTAAGCTCAGACCTTCAGGTTTATGAAAGTTATATCATAAGCAAGAACAAATGAAACCCATTAGATCTATGTTAACATATAGCTACGACACTGTGAACTATATCTAAATATATAATTTCACGAAATAGTGTTGACACTGTTTTATGAATACTCGTTTTATAGTTGTCAAACACTACTACAGATTTAATTTACTTTTCCTTCCAATTCAAAATATTGGGGCTGGTATGGCCCAGTGGATTGCAAGATGGACTTGAAATCGGAGGACACGGGTGGGGGCTTACTAGTATTTACCGGGTGGTAACGGTATCGCATGCTATCCTCCGAGCTCGATAAAGAATATATATTCGTTAGTAAGAATATGGCAGGTTCCCGGATTACTTTGCCTCCTTTTTCCTCCTCTGGGAAGGTCAAACATATTGAACAAAATAAGGATTTCAGTAGAAAAAAAACAAAATAATGACATGAACTACTTTAAACAGCTTTTATAGAAAAGAATAAATTATATTTTGAAAATGAAGACAATTAGTCTAATGCCTTTTTTTATTCACTATAAATCATTTTAATGTATTCTCAGCAAAATAATGAATATTTGAGAGAGTTTGAAGGAAAAGTAAAGGTGACAAGTGATATTATGGCTACGTCACTGGTTTAGATAAGACGTTTAACATCTTTTTATTATTAAGTGTATGGTAACTTACCAAGTTGTCTCTACAACCAAGGGTTCGTGTAATACGACCTGATGCTGATACAACCTGGTCATGAAAACAGACCTGCAAACAAATGAACGAACAATAAAATATATCATTAATATTTTTTTTATATACTTAAGGAAAAAAGAAACATTTATTAGGGTCAGTATAAATATGAAGTGTTATTTGTTCGCTACCGATACCTCCATCATATTTCATTTTAAAAATTATTCTTAAGTAAAGCATGAATTACAAAATTTACCAGTTGCACGCGGTGCACGGGTCATGGTATATTTATTCGGGAAACACTTTCTGTCTTAATTTTGTCGCACGACATTATTTATCAAGAATCCAGCAATATTGTCAAATTTAGTAAGGTTTTCTTTATGCCACGTTTACGTAAAGAGGAGCGTGAAGACTCCGTCAGATAGACGTTGAACGAAATTTCGCAGCGTATGGTGTCTGTCCATCTTGGTGTGCATAAATTCACTATAACAAGACTATATCAGCGTCTGAGAGATACTTTATTGACCAACAGCCGCCATAAACAAGGACTTTCAGTTGTTACGTCACGTCAAGATGATGCGTATTTTCGTCTCAAGCACCTATGTCAGCGCTTCCGCACCCCAGCAAAAACCGCCCGAAACCGTCGTGAAATCACCGTGAACATAAAGGGTCCTCCGAACAACCGAATAAGTGCCAGGACCATTTATAACCGAATACGTTGTTAGTATATACTGTCCGCGTGATATGACGTAACGCTTGGTTTCGCTTATGAACGTTTTATCTAACACGCAGAGTCACCCAAAACTAGCAGAATATTTATATCACACCTAAATACAGTGTACTGAAATAAAATTATAGTTTTTTAGTTAAATGCACGTGAAAATAGTGATGCACGTCAAGATATTCGATTATTAATACAAAGTTGCGTTTCATTTTTCCTTCAGTATAAAATAAAATACATCCGATGAACCAGTTTCAGATAGCAACATTATGCAACAAAACCACTAACCATAGCAAAATTATGGTAAATTATTAAATGTATGGACAATAACAACAATGCATTGAAAATGGACCTGTTATGATGAAAAGGGTAAACAAGAAAAGGTGCACCTGAAAAGCGTGTCGTGTAGTTTATTATCTTGTTGCTCTGGCAGTGAGTACTTACGTTGTATCTTTTTATGAATTTGTTTCTTTATATTCATATATACATGATCATAATTGTCCTTTACTTATATTGCCTATTAATAATGACTAGTTTGTTAGATAATTTCTATATTTACACTGTCCTGTTTAATTGGGATGACAATAGGGTAATAATAAGACTTGGTTCATCCCAGAACCTGGTTTAAACCCCCATCAGCCTTTTTGCCACTGGCCGTTCCTGATGTCAACCATTTTGTGTGTGTGATGTCGCATGCATACTTTGCCTTTATTTATCCATGTAAGTGTCGTTTCTTATGAATAGAACATGTTTTGGATGAGTGAGTTTTGTGAATCTACATTTCTTTTTCGATGATGACGTCTACCTAAAGCCCAAAAGGACGGTGACGTTTGATGTTTATCTGCACTCTTGTATTGTCGTGCTCTCAATGGTTTGTTCTATTGTTGCTCTGGCTTCCGCCAATTCATTGCGTACCTTCTTTGTGGCTTTCTAGGCTATTCTTTTTTGTATTTATATATACACGAGCATCTTTGTGTTTACTTATATTGCCTATTAATGGTGCCTTGTTGGTTAGAGAATAGTGCATGGCGTGGATTTCTTTAATTACACTGTCCCGTTTTATTGGGATGACAGTAGGGTAAGTGTGAGGTTTGGTGCACCCTAGAACCTGGTTTAAACCCCAGAGGCCTTTTTTATCACTGACCGTTCCAAGGCGGTAGCCCTATTTTCAACCTTTTGTGTTTGTGATGTCTTATTTGGCCTTTTATTCATTTTTAAATTGTTCTTTGAGTGTGTGTGGTTGACTGTCGTCCATTAATGCTAATTTTTCTGTTCGAGTTGTATATCTATATTTTATATCTATTTGGTTTTGTATTCATTGAGCAGAAAATGTACAGTCTAGGCATAAAACAAACACGCACAAAAATGAACGACGACGACCGCTATTATTTAATACGTGGCTGTACATGTTATTGTTGTTCTATACCGAAAGGAAAAAGAAACGCAACTCGGGTATTTCCGCTATATATTGTATGTACAATAAGCTGTTGTTATTGAATGGTACAATACTACGTAAGACCTTTCCTTTCGGAAAAAAAGACTAAAACAGCACGTAACGAAGCAAATATATTCCTTCAAAGTTTCATTATTTAAAGTGTACGCGTTTGTCTCAAGCATGTGAGCAAACCTAGGATGCAAAAGTTTGCAAACTTTTCAACATTTATGAATTTCTTGTTACAAAGTATTCTGTGATTAAAACGTCTGCAACATCACAGTTGTGTCCTTTCTCTAACTAAATGAAAATTCATTTTACAAAACATCTTGGGTTTTCCTTGGAATATTATATGGAATTAAGTGTGCAGTATATACAACACATAGCGGAAATTCCCGAGTAGCGTTTCTTTTTCCTTTCAGTTTATATGTGTATGCCTTAAAACAATACAATTACGAAATTTACTCTAAAGTTATTTACAAATAAGGCAAACGGATTTGTTGGGCATTTCATTTTATTCCATTACGAGGGTGTGGGCACTACGCCATTGTTCGAAACATACATTTCCAGAACTTTTCAGACAAAAGCGAATGATGGGTGTTCGGAATTGCATTCTACCTGGAAACTTCCTTGCAAATGGAAGTTATTACACAATTATAGTAAAAATATGTTAAGCGCAAATGTCCTACGGTTCTATCAAACAACACCTCGATAAAAACATTAAAATATCAGAAAGAATATACATACCTCATTTGAACCACATTTCTTCACTGTATCACATTCACGCGCATGAGGGATGCCATCACAATTCAGACAGTATCTGGCTTGACAGTGTAGTCCTGAATCGATTGAAGATAATTAATTAAGATATACATAACTCCAAAATTTAAGTAATGCCATTCATTGGTTAAATCTCATAATGTTTATGAATCTATATAATTTTATTCCGCAATCAATAATAGCAACTGTCTGATATTTGTCGACGTTGTACTAATATATAATTCAAATGAAAGCGGGTATTACGTCCCATTGACACACCATGTTTGATTATATTGCGACAACAACTTCAATGGGAGATGAAATAATGAAGTTTACCATCAGCCATGCCTCTGAGCAACATCCTGGATACGTTCGGCATTGAGCAAATTCGACGCAAGCATTACAGAGATATTAACATCGATCAGGTAAGACAGCTACTTCTATAAATATGCAATGCTATCTGACTAATACCACGTTTGGTAAGAATACATAAAGATGTAGAAATAAATCGGCAATGAGGATAATTCACTCGTACGTAATGCGTTTATACCACATTATTATATTAAAGCAATTGAATATCGCAACTACTTGACGTGTGTATGTTTTGCATTAATAATTCGACAGTGTCGTATTTTCAAGGTCAAAATCAGGAAATGTTTGTACTCTCCACTACTTCAGGACTGTTTGATATAAATAGATTGTGTGTAGAGTACCATTTCTTTAAATACAGTTAGCGTGTTGTCATATGAGCAAAAGTTATATTTCTCCAATCTTGCAGCTTGACAACAACGTGTCGCACAGAAACACTGGAGTCGTTATTCAAAGCCGCAGGTCAAAGTCATTTAATTTTTATTCTTGCTTTTAACTCTTATATCTCTTCAGATAATACGGTTAAACGTTAATAGTACATTACTGTCAATTCCTTCGTCGACGATGATGGTAGAGATGACCATGCAGATGATGCTAGAGATGATCATGAAGATGATGATAGATATGATCACGAAGATGATGCTAGAGATGACCATGAAGATGATGCTAGAGATGACCATGAAGATGATGGTAGAGATGATCATGAAGATGATGCTGGAGATGATCATGAAGATGATGCTAGGGATGATCACGAAGATGATGCTAGAGATGATCATGAAGATGATGCTAGAGATGATCATGAATATGATAATAGAGATGATCATGAAGATGATGCTAGAGATGATCATGAATATGATGGTAGAGATGATCACGAAGATGATGATAGAGATGATCACGAAGATGATGATAGAGATGATCATGAATATGATGGTAGAGATGATCATGAATATGATGGTAGAGATGATCATAAAGATGATGCTAGAGATTATCATGAAGATGATGCTAGAGATGATCATGAAGATGATGCTAGAGATGATCATGAATATGATAATAGAGATGATCATGAAGATGATGATAGAGATTATCACGAAGATGATGCCAGAGATGATCATGTATATGATGCTAGAGATGACCATCTTGATGCTAGAGATGATCATGAAGACGATGATAGAGATGATCATGAAGATGATGCTAGAGATGATCGTGAAGATGATGATAGTGATGATCATGAAGATGATGATAGAGATGATCATGAAGATTATGTTAGAGATGATCATGAAGATGATGATAATGATGATCATGAAGATGAAGATAGAGATGATCATGAAGACGATGATAGGGATGATTATGAAGATGATAATAGAGATAATCATGAAGATGATGGTAGAGATGATCATGAAGATGATGATAGAGATGATCAGAAAGATGAAGATAGAGATGACCACGAAGATGATGCTAGTGATGATCATGAACATGATGACAGAGATGATCATGAAGATGACGCTAGAGATGATCATGAAGACGATGATAGAGACTGTCACGAAGAGGATGATAGAGGTGATCACGTGATTATAGAGATGGTCAAGAAGATGATGCTAGTGATGATCATGAAGATGGTGCTAGAGATGATCACGAAGATGATGGCAGAGATGATCACAAAGATGGTGGTAGAGATGATCACGAATATGATGCTAGAGATGATCATGAAGATGATGATAGTGATGATCATGAAGACGATGATAGAGATGATCATGAAGACGATGATAGAGATGATCATGAAGATGACGCTAGAGATGATCATGAAGATGATGATAGTGATGATCATGAAGATGATGATAGAGATGATCATGAAGACGATGATAGAGATGATAATGAAGATGATGGTAGAGATGGTCATGAAGATGATGATAGAGATGATCATGAAGACGATGTTAGAAATGATCATGATGATAGAGATGGTCATGAAGACGATGATAGAGATGATCATGAAGACGATGATAGAGATGATCATGAAGATGATGCTAGAGATGATCATGAAGATGATGCTAGAGTTGATCATGATGATAGAGATGGTCATGAAGACGATGATAGAGATGATCATGAAGACGATGATAGAGATGATCATGAAATTGATGCTGGAGATGATCATGAAGATGATGCTGGAGATGATCATGAAGATGATGCTAGAGATGATCATTAAGACGATGATAGAGAAGATCATGACGATGATGCTAGAGATGATCACGAAGATGATTATAGAGATGATCATGAAGATAACGCTAGAGATGATCATGAAGATGATGATATAGAAGATCATGAAGATGATGCTAGAAATGATCAAGAAGATGATGCTAGAGATGATCATGAAGATGATGCTAGAGATGATCATGATGATAGAGATGATCATGAAGACGATGATAGAGATGATCAGGAATACGATGATAGAGATGATCATGAAGATGATGATAGAGATGATCAGGAAGACGATGATAGAAATGATCAAGAAGATGATGATAGAGATGATCATGAAGATGATGCTAGAAATGATCATGAAGACGATGATAGAGATGATCATGAAGATGATGCTAGAGATGATCATGATGATAGAGATGATCAGGAAGACGATGATAGAGATGATAATGAAGATGATGATAGAGATGATCAGGAAGACGATGATAGAAATGATCAAGAAGATGATGATAGAGAATATCAAGAAGATGATGCTAGAAATGATCAAGAAGATGATGCTAGAGATGATCATGAAGATGATGCTAGAGATGAGCACGATGATAGAGATGATCATGAAGACGATGATAGAGATGATCAGGAAGACGATGATAGAGATGATCATGCAGATGATGATAGAGATGATCATGAATACAATGGTAGAGATGGTCATGAAGATGATGATAGATATGATCATGAAGACGATGGTAGAGATGATCATGAATACGATGGTAGAGATGGTCATGAAGATGATGATAGAGATGATCATGAAGACGATGGTAGAGATGTTCAGGAAGACGATGATAGAGATGATCATGAAGATGATGATAGAGATGATCATGAAAATGGTGCTAGTGATGATCATGAAGATGATGCTGAAGACGATCATGAAGATGATAATAATTAAACTCTAATTACGGAGTATGCCATACAGTACCTTTAAAGATGGCAAACAGTCCGAGTAAGGCGAATCCACATCTGATAATACCTGTAAGTAGATTTGTCGAGTTTATAAATGATGAGAATAACAGCATAGTGATGATATACAGTTACATCATGATAAACTGTTTCTCATCTGAGATATCGTTGCCTCAAGAACACTTAGAAGAAATGAAACTCCTATAAAAAGAGGTTATTACCCTATCATTTTGCAACGCACTATATGTTTAGTGATAGACCCATTTTCCTGCCTCTACGCTTTCCACTTTGTTTGTGCAATGACCGGTCAGATTGTGCACCCTAAGATGATGCCTACCTAAATCCTTTAGGATGGGAGCGTTTGGTGTTTGTCTTTAATCTTGTTTTGTCAACCCTTAATTATTCATTCTCTTGTTGTTCTGGCTTCTGCCAAAAATAAGTACTTATTCTGTGACTTTCTAGGCTTTTATTTTTTATATTATATATACATGATCATGTATGCGTTTTACTTATATTGCCTATTAATGCTGCCTGGTTTGTTAGAGAATATAACCTGCTGGTGATATCTTTATTTACACTGTCCCGTTTATAGGTTAAGAGTGAGGTTTGGTGCATCCTAGAATATGGTTTAAACCCCCACCGGCCCCTTTTTTTGGCCACTGACCGTTCTAACACTATTGTCAACCCTTGTGTGTTTGTGATGTCTTTTATTCATCTTTAAAGGTGTTTTTTCTGTGTGTGTTTGTGGTTGACTGTCGTTCATGAATGCTACTTTTACTGTTCGATTTTTATATCTACTTTGAATATTTGTACAATGGCAATAATACTACTTTTACTGTTCGATTTTTATATCTACTTTGAATATTTGTACAATGGCAATAATACTACTTTTACTGTTCGATTTTTATATCTACTTTGAATATTTGTACAATGGCAATCATGTTCCATTTGAAATAACCTCTCAAGAAGAAACATTTTCCTGCAGACAATGTTAATTTTAATCATCTAAGAAAATCTCCATTAAAGCACACTGTAAAGTATTAACATGGTGAAATAATTTATTGGGTAGAAGCAAACAAAATGCGAACAGGTCATGCATCCCCAAACAGCCACCCCCAAACACGCATTTACAAAATATATATTTACAAAATATATTTATTTATTTTATGATAAGCAATGAAATGCTGTTTTTTATCAGTGAAATAAAAGTATTATTTCACATTGTAAAATGTAGTTTTATTTTCACAGTAGCTGCCACTTTTATATTCTATTATATTTAATACAAATATATTAAAAAGAAAAACTCTATTTGGATATAAATAAAATATCGTTGGACTATTTGTTGTAGTCGGGCAAAAAATGTGTAAAGCGGCTTAGTTATAGCCTCCCCTGTTACTCTACCGTAGTTTCCCTTAACAATTGTTTGTAAAGTCATCAAATAAAACAAAAGATTGTTGTTTTGTCGTGAACAATTTGTTGTTTTGTCGAAGTGAGAAAACTTTTATCCATTCGTGAAAATATAAAGTTGTCTCACTTCTCGATGAAAAAAATATGTTATTCACTCCAAAACAACAAATTTCCTCTATGTATACTTAAAAGAAACTGTTTACAATATGGATATCCACTTATAACGGATGTCTCTAAGTTGCATCAAGTCCTGTTGTAATCCAGTAATACTGGACACTGTAAATAAAGCATGTATAGGCTGCAGTGTGTTTAAACTAGGCTCCAGGTTGCTTATAACCTCAAGTTTACCGTATTGCTATCCGTTAATACGGGACATTGTAAAACAAATAATTTGTGGGCCACAGTATGTTTAAACCGGGCTCTAAATTGCTTATAACCTCAAATTTATCATATTGTTATCCATTGATACGGGACATTGTAAACAAAGAATTTATTGGCCACAATATGTTTAAACCGGCTTTAAATTGCATATAATCTCAAATATAGATATAAAACTCGAACATGAAAAGTAGCATTCAAGGACGACAGTCAACCACAAACACACACAGAAACAAAGAACACATTTAAAGATGAATAAAAGGCCAAAAAAGACATCACAAACACAAAGGGTTGAGAATAGGGCTACCACCTTGGAACGGTCAGTGTTAAAAAAAGTCCGCTGGGGTTTAAACTAGGTTGTTGGATGTACCAAACCTCACACTTACCCAACTGTCATCCAATAAAACGAGACAGTGTAAAGAAAGAAATCCCCGCCATGAAGTATTCTCTAACCATCAAGGCTGCACCGTTAACGGTCAAACATATATTGTTGGATTGTGTACACTTTGATCCTATGCGGCAAAGATACTACAATGTTAATACTATGAAAGAGTTATTTGATACTATAGATTTTATTCTTGTATTAGATTTCTTGTTTGTACACCCGTTGACGAGCATTTGTTGATCTACATATATACATAGTTTATATTACTACCATATCATCCCTTATTTATAAATAGTTTGATCTTTATATATTTACATTAATTTTTATTTACTACTTCATTTCTTCATCTTTCATCAATTTTGGCGCACAATATGACCTATTTATGTGCCGACGTGCTGTAAAAAAACAACAAGGCAGCATTCATAGGCAATATAAGTAAAACACAAAGATGCTCGTGTATATATAAATACAAAAATAAATAGCCTAGAAAGCAACACAGAAGCTACTCAATGACTTGGCAGACGCCAGAGCAACAAAAGAACAAACGATTGAGGGCACGGCAAGACAAGATTGCAGACAAACATCAAATGACACCGTCCTTTTGGACTTTAGGTAGACGTCATCATAGGGTCCACAGCCTGTCCGGTCATCGCACAGTTAAAGAGGAAAGCATAGTGGAGAACTGTAAATGGGTCCACCACCAAGCATACAGGTTGCAAAATGATAGGGCCATAACCTCTTTTGATAAACCATTTAACAGTTTAACAAATATAGTATGAAAGTGATCATGACCAAGGATCTTACGACGTTTGTAGGTTGCTACGCTCCCTCCCTTTCGGTTTCTTAATGGTGATGATTTCTCATCATAGCCTCTATCCTATACATAGACTTCGAAAGTTAAAGGATCTGGCGGGTTTCCTGAACACTTTATAAAATTAATCAGGAGGTTCGTCAGAAAAGGGTACGACCCTTTAGTATTACAACGCACTGTATGTTTAGTGATTGACCCCTCTACAGTCAGTCACTACGCTTCACTGTTCCCTTGTGCGATGACCGGACAACCTCTATGATTGCACCTACTAAAACCCAGACCAAGGGAGGTAGGTGGATGAGCTTTCGTCCCTACGGTTTTCTGGTCGTTTTCTCTTTGACTGTAACTGTTGTGGTTGTTGTAGTCGTTAAGTACAATTCTGGATACATCCTGAGATGTTTCTTATTTTGTATTGTATACAACAACAGCTTAGTGTTTCTTTTGTTAGTTTCTCTGGATTTGGACTTTATTGTTAGACAATTCCTTTAGATGGAATGTAGTTTTGTTTATACTGGCTTGTCTATTTGAGCGCTGAGGACAGGATAATAGCTAAGTTGTGTACACATACAATCGATTCAAGCTAACCTGTAGACGTTATTGCCTACTGACCGTTCCAATACGGTAACCCTGTCTTCACCACCTTTTCTGTATATACTGCAGACTTAATTCTATATATATTTCAAGGAAATCCCAAGATGAAAAAAGTTGCAGTTAGTTACAGGACACGACTGTGATGTTGTAGACGTTTTAATCATAGTAACAAGAAATTCGTAAATGTTGAAGTTCCTCTTTGAAAAATTGAGCCAGTTCAGTACTGTATTTAACTTAAAGAGTTTGTAAAATGTTGCATCCTAAGTATGCTCCAAACGCGTGCTTTGTCAATATGAAACTTTGCAGGAATACTATTTGCTGTGTTATTGTTGTTTTAGTCTTTTTTTCCGAAAGGAAAGATCTTACGTAGCCATGTGCCATTCAGTTAACAGTGTGGCATGTTGTACATACAATATATAGCGGAAATTCCGGTGTCGCGTTTCTTTTTCATTTCAATATATAATGGTCTTTGGATTGGTTGTATATTAGTAGAATATCAAAGCATTGTGCAACGGACTTTCAAATTCTCTGCACTTTTTTTTGTTAGTAATAATTTATATTGTGCAAGTAGCTGGTAAACTATGTTTAGCTCAAACAATGACTTGTTTTTTATGTTAAGCTAAACTAACAATGGACAAAATAAGACTTGTGTCGTTTAACCCTTTAGCTGTCACAGTCGAAAACATTGATCTACGACCAGTTTAGGCCCAGATCAAAATGCACACTACCCACACTGTTCGCCAAGCAGTAAAACTGTTTTTCATAACACGTTATAACATTATCACAAGGTTTGAATTCAAATTTTAGACGACACTTGAAATTTAGCGGTGAAAGGGTTAAATGTTTATCTTTTATCGCTGAATGTGTCTTCAGTCAGACGATGTCCCATACCTTAATCGAAATGACTGATTTGAAAACAAAGTTCAAATATTTATCTGAATTTGCTACCATGATAAGGCATGTGTGTTTGTTATATAGATAATGTCTGAACTATAGATAGACTAGTCGGCCTTACTACCTATCACAAGTATATACTGACGGTCAAGGAAAACGCACCAGTAGATTATATGAGAGTTATATTTTATTGCTAAAGTACTTTATAACAATAAGCGCATATTTTGAAACTGAACGATATTAATTATGAATTACAAAAACAGAATGTCTCAACATTCCTAAACATGGTGTATAGTGTATTCCTAAACATGATGTATAGTGTAACTATTTTACCGCTCCTAAGACATAAACCCTACCCCACGTTATTTTAGTAAGCTAACGAAGGTATTTCAACAAGATAACATCACTTGTAACTCTTGAGTGTGGCATGGTGTTATTTTGCTGGCATAACGTGAGGTCAGGATAATTTCTTAGAAACGATAAAACGGTTCAACATAGCTTGGTATTATTGTTACAAGATGTGCGATTTTTATTTTCTACCCGTATGATTTAAATGAACACAATACACCATGTTTAGGACATTTTCGGAAAATCAGTTTTTACAATTCATAATTAATATCCTTCAATATCAAAATGTGCGCTTGCTTTTATAAATTACTTTAGCAATAAGATTTAACACTAATATAGTCTACTGGTGCGTTTTCATTGACCGCCAGTATATATACTGAAAGTAAAAAGAAAGGCGACACGGGAATTTCCGCTATATATTGTATGTAAACTGTGCTGCTGTTAATTGAATGGTACATGGCTACGTAAGATCTTTCATGTCGGAAAAAAATACTAAAACAACACGTAACACAGTAAATAGTTTTCCTGCTCATACTCTCCAAAGAAATAATCCTGACAAACACAGTAAAATACTTACTTTTCATGACAACAGACATACTACTTTAACCTCAGGTTAGATTTAACAATGAAATAAAAACTAATCTTGGGAAAACACATGCAAACTAGAAACTTTGGAATTTTTTATCAAGGAACTATTTTAGCACGCTACGACCCGGAAGTACTTCCTGACTGGTCTGTCACCGTAAGCTCTCACAAAAACTGATACAGTTATTTGGTTATACAAGAAATAGTTTATAAAACCGCCTACACACACTAAATAAGTTTCCAATTTAGGATTATTATAATGTAAAACGTTTTACATATTTATATCTCAACAATCAATTTGTACTTACATATTTGGACCATGACTCCTGATCTTGCTTCGCTTCACGATCAAATGTTTATCTGAACTCCGGAGTTTCTGTAGGCTATATTGTACCTAATCTAAAATTCCTTCAAAACGATGTCAATATGGTGTTATGACCGTTCAACATAACACTACCTTATCTATGCAGGCCCGTAGCTAGGACGAGGTGTTCACTGAATAATCAAATTAGTTGCGTAGTAGTTCCATGCACTAGTTTAACATAATTTGGTATTACGGAATCTTGCCTTATGTGGACTCGAACCATTACCCACGAGGTCAGTAGACGGAAGTAGAAAACGCTCCAACCAACTTAGCCGCTTATATTAACAGTTGACAAGATATGCAATCTACCATTCTCCACGGGATAGATCTCCCACTACATATAATACAAAGCATTTGTATAAACTCTGTCTAATCCGGCTACGTTCTGAATCTCACCTTGTATTTATTTCGACCAATCACTATGTTCAAAATCAACGAGAGTCAACGGGACAGAAAATTGGGCTCCGTTGCTTTATAAACAATTTGACCGCGCGTGTTGATGTTTAGTTTTCGCTGCAAATTTGATATTACATTACGCAAGCAGTTTATATCAGCACCGTCATGTAAATAAACGGTAGATAGAACCATCGTTTAAATGACATTGCAAAACGCTGATGACAATATTTATTTTGACTGCGAATGCATTTTGGTGGTAATTTAGGGCGCCGCCATGTTGGTATGACGTAACGATAGATATGATTCCATGGAATTGACCCATTCGCAACATCTCGTTCACTTCTTCGAAGTGTGAGCCCGAATAACGAGGAATGACGGGATTGGCCGAGTTTGCATGATTGGTAATTGATCGAGATACATGTCACTGTGCTGATCATCTGGCCATTACCATATATGTTCTAAACCTTAAAATATCTTCTTTTCAAGAACAGCTGAACAAATTTTAAAAGTTTTTATTATAAATAATTGCCAACTCCTAGACTACAAATGTTGTTCAAACGAAGTTCCTAGGGTTAAAAATGGCTGTGCTCCGGGGTGCCAAAGTTTGTATATGGAGATTTTACATGTTTTACATAGACTTACATAGGGTATTTGTAAACGACATCTTCTCAGAAACCACTTGACCAATTTTGACCAAAATATCACGTAGACGATACTGAGGACATCTATATTTATATAGTATTGTCTGAAACGACAAACGCTAGAGGTATACTATTGTGTAACCAAGAGCATTATTTGTATCATGTTTCAAGATTGTAGGTCAAATAGTTCATGAATAACAGCCGGGAACGAATTGTCACAGTGACCTTGACCTTTGATCTACTAACCATAAAATCAATAGGGTCGTTGGTATAACATGGATATTATTTGTATAACGTTTCAAGATTGTCGGTATAATAGTTAATATAACCTTTGACCTACTAAACCCAAAATTGATAGCAGTCATTGTATTAGCACGGGTACTATTTCTTTAAAGTTTCAAAATTGTAATTCTAATAGTTACAGGTTACAGTGGGTGAAATGTTTCTCAGGATTCGGTCCTTGTCAGGTCAATGTGACCTTGATGACCTTGATGACCTTGATGACCTACTGAACACAAAATCATTAGGCTTCTTCTTCTTTCCAAGCAAAAAGCATTTGAAGTTTAACTAGTGTGGGTTTTATACTTCTAAAGTTATCAAGTGGAATGCGTATGTCCATATGAGCTCAAGGTGACCTTGGCATTTGATCTAGTGACCCCAAAAGCAATATTACTCCTCCTCTGGCGAAGGGCAATGTATCTATGACGTTTTATGAAAATGGATGTAACGTGTAGATGGATATGGAGATGCATAAAGCAGAGTTAGATAATAAGTTTGCTTTCGAGTTGTTGATAGTAAGGACAGTAAAAGTGTAGGTAAAAATAGTTCTTCTGGAAAGATAAAAGGCCCGAAGTTAATAATACAACATTCTTTTTGCATCTTTCATCTGTGTATTTGCTTGTTTTTCTTTGATAATTGTATATTTATTTAACATATTTTAAAAGTTGCATTAAACTTATATGTAAATGCAGTCATTGATATTGATTCTTTCATGAGTTAGTCACAATCACTCATGGCCATCCTGTGACAGACAGACTCGATCTGTTTTGTAGTATGTTGTACTTAGTGACCCTGTCAAAATAACAACCATTCTCTAACGTCCATTTACTGGCAATTAGAGCATGGTATAGCTCCGATCCCGTAGTGCATTCATCAAAGGAAATTTCACCAACCATACTACAACATTATGTGCAGCATGGTCGATGACATTTCCTTTGTATTTGCACGGTTGTGAATCATTTACTAGTATTTGAAAATAACACCTGTCAGAATGACTTGTGTACACTAACTACCAGATATCGAAGGTCGTTATGGCAGACAGACAAAATGGACATGGTACGAAGAAGTAGAGTGTGGTCTCATATTGTTGTTTAACTCAATCAACTCGAAGATACCATACAGACGTGTCGCGTACGAAATTCGGTGGCATATCTTCGCATATCTTCAAGGTAAAACTCATGCACTGTTTGTGTTCTGTCTGATGGACGACAACGACCAACGAAAACGATCAAGATGGCATGGACTTCGACAAGTATAGTTAAATCAAATAAATAGTTATTCAATATTTCGACAAAGCGGACGTGATTTCAGAAGCGACCTTATCAAGATAAACCATTATCAAGATAAGCAAAGCGTCTTCCTTGTGGGGCAGTGCATTTCTATAGTGACTAATAGTTCACAATGTGCGAGTATGCTCCAGAGGAGTCCTGCACAGTAACGGAAGAAGAAGAAGAAGTGTAAGCGAGTTCATACCTCTAAACATTTAAAAAAAAAATATTGTCAAACTATCGGTGCAATGAAGCCCAAATGTGCACTTGTCTACAAAGGACAGTCGTAAAGGTTGTTGTTGTTGTTGTTGTTGTTGAATGGTGTATTACGTTGTTTTCAGCACCTTTTGGCTATATATAACGGTCGATTTTTAGTGGTGGAGGCAGAACACCCACCGTTTCCTGAGTAGAGCCAGTACTGTATACATCCCGCCATCCGTAAGAATCGACAATTTCTCACGAATGGCACATAACTCGTGTTATAGAAAATGAAATCGGACCAAACAGTATTTTGCGATGGTGCTAATGTGCCATGATATTAAGATGTGTTTCAATAAGATCGTGTCGCGCACCATATTCAATGTTTCACTTTCAAGGTCACTGGCCAAGGTGGTGCAATTTTATGTATTATCTACAGCTCTAGAATGCTTGAGGTAGCCTATAGGAAAACAATTTAATGCCGTACACCAATAATGTGTCTCGTACCAAATTACAAGTCATGAAATGTTGGTCAGAAAACATACTAATTTCATCAAAAGTGACGCGTGCTCGTGTTGTCTTGTTATAAAATTACCTCAACACCAAATTGAATTTTTTAATCCATTCAACATTTTTCTTTAAAATGAGCGGAAACCATGGTTTAAATCCACAATAATTTTTTTTTCAAACTTAACGCATGATCATGATGATAATACAGACTTTGTGTGTAGTATTAGTGTATATTATTGCACCTCGCACAAAATCCTAGGAATTTCATTGGATTAGAGCGGTCACATGGTGACCCTCTCCATGTGACCCTCTATTATTCTATAGTGGGTCAGTAGATTTCATAGAGGGTCACTAAAACAATATGGACTACAATTCCGATTCAAAGTTTATATCATTTGCAAAGAGTTCTTTAAGGCGTTAGTAACACACATAATAAGTAACTTTAAACATGATTTAAACTGTACCGGTCGTGACGTCAACGTCATGACGTCAAAGTGCGCGAACGTCTCAATGACGTTGACGCTCCATTAAAAATGGGTTAAATATCGGCGATTACCTTAAATAAGGTGCTCAATGCAATAAATCAGTTATTGGGTTTGTTACTGACCCCCTACAGAAATATGTGGGGTCAGTGATATTTATATCGCCTCGCCCTCTATAAATCTCACTGACCCCACATATTTCTGTAGGGGGTCAGTAACAAACCCAATAACTAATAATGTTAAACTCAAATTTGCATTAAATCATCCTATGTCAGAAGGTCTGATCGTTCTGTCTCTATACAAAAATTGGAAAACTGAAATTGGTTCAGGTTGGGTCGCTCTGAAAGATAAAAGACATATCCAAAAGCTGATATTTACCTATAAGTTTAAAAATGGAGATTTACCGAGTTACTTGAATGAAACATTCCCCGCAACTATTACAGAATCGAATCCTTATAACTTGAGAAACAGTGCCAACTTCGTTATTGTACCTAGAAGAACAGAATTGTTTTCGAAATCGGTATTTCCGTCATCTCTAAAACTTTGGAACGAACTTGATATTAACATTCGCGAAGCACCATTCCTTTCGAGTTTTAAAACTAGACTTAAAAATTACTTTAAACCACCGATAGTACCTCAATACTACATATTGGGTGATAGGTACTACATCTTGTGGGCGATAGATCAGTTATACATGCGCGTTTGCAATTTAAACGCTGATCTCTATCTTAATCATTTGAGGGATAATCCCAATTGTAAAGGTTTTATAGTTTATTAAAGTCTCGTCATAGTACAGTATTATATACAATAAAACATTACATCTGATTTTAACTATGCCATTCTAAAAGAATTATAAGAGACTACATGAAAACAAATTTCATTTACAACAATAACAATATGACAAATTGCACTTAAGTGATTGGTTCTGGACTATTGCACCAGCCGTGTCATCAGACTTACAAATAGCTGAAGCAATAACCAAGAAGAACCAATCACGAAGTTTTATTACTATGACAACCTATATATATATATATCATAGAATAAAATGTTTCAGCCTATACACATATTATATATAATATGCTAAAAGCTGAACAGTTATTGTTAATCGCCCGCATGTGAATCATAACCATGGAACACATATTAGTTTAAAACGTCATTAAATGTGTCTGCATGGACACTGAATTTTGTAAATAAGAACCTGGGACAATTTAGTCCACCTTATAAACGCAAGATAAATAAAGCTAAAAAAGGCATTTATCACATTAGGTTAGACCAGACATGAACTGATTAGCAGTAACTGTTCATAAAATGCATGTCACATTCAAACTAAATATACACTAAGTTAAAACATTATTATTTATATAAAAAAAGAATTTCTAGATTGTAAAATATTAAAACAGGTTTTGGCACATACTCTTATCATTTCCTGATTGGAAAATAAAAACTTCATCTTGTCTAAATCACTAAATCTATAAAAAATCAACAGAGACTGTAAGAGCTTTTTTAAATAATGTATCTCTATTGCACTTAAGGATCACCTGCATTTCGTCCTCTAGATCTGCTTTACAAAGTGGGCACACACTATCGCTTCCTTGCAAGTTCTCATAGCGTCCCGTCTCTAGCCTTAAAGGTGCAACGCCACATCTAAATTTCGAAAAAACTGATCGATGACATAAAGGTTATATAAGCTGACAATACGTTTCTACACAATACTCTGATTTAAACAGTTAGTAAGTGTTTAAGAAAAGTTAATAAAAATGTGTTACGCAACGCAATGGAACAAAAATGTGCAACGGGACTTGACACGACAAAAATGTGTTTCGGGACGCGACACGACAAAAATGTGTTTCGGGACGCGACACGATGCGGCGTTATGGACAATGGTACTCCTATATAGAAAATCGTAAAACATTGTTAAATAAATTTCCATGCTTAAATCGTTAAAAAAAAAAGCAAAACAAATAATGGAGTATAACCATACCAATATAAGGAAATAACAAACCAAAGTTAAAATTACCTTGCACAACATTGAAAAAAGAACTTACACTTTCTGTAAAGCATATACATGTAAACAAAATTATTTTTCTATTTTTTTTCGAAAATGTCCTTTGAAAAGAAGGTCCTGCATATACCTTTGATTATGTGTATTACAACAGTCATGACCGCTACTATGCATAGCCTAACCTATGTATGTTCAATGGTGCTTACCTTGTTATTCAAATGATTAACTTGTTTTACAGAATATATATGTATTGCACAAGTTATAAGGCTTTTGCATACCGGTACTTTGTTTTATTTTACGTTTTAATTAGCATATTCTAGCTTTAAGAACAAAATAAACGAAAAGGGCTCGTAACACCAATAATAATTGACTCCGATTTCAAACTAAACGTGCACTTTTGAGATTACTTACTTACTTAGGCCTTTACACCCTACCAGGGCATAGGCCGCCAACAACAGCACTTTTGAGATATATACCTACAATTTAAAATTTAATCCATTTAATCTACTTTAAATGTGCGAAGACCAAGGTTTAACGAACAAGAGTGCCAACTGGCCCTGAACCGCTCTCCTGATTCACTAAGAACAGTAACAGATGTGGGTAAGATGAAAGAAGATTTTCCGATATTACGCCTTGTAACATCCGATATTACGCCTTGTAACACAAGGACCACTTATTTTAAGCAAATGCTACATGCAATCCCACGCACTTGTGGTCATCAGTTGATATGTGTATGATTATGAAGTTTGGGAAGAATCCTTTCGAAACTGTTTGAGAAAAATGTGCTATAAAGGGACATTATACAATATCAAAGTGGAACATTCTAAGTCAAACAAAGGGCCATTATTCTGAAATAAATAAAAAATAAATCAACAATGTGTGATGTAAAGGAACATAAGGTTATCAGTTGTTTCCTAAATATGAAGTTTGGGAACAAGCCATTGGCAACAGTTAGAGAAAAGCAAGTAATAAAAAATGTGTTACGCGCGGGACGGGATGCAAAGGGACGCGATACGACATGATGTTATGGACAGCGTGATTCCTATATAGTCCCCACTTCACTTTGTGAAAGCGGTGGTATAATAAAATCTGAACACATTTACGTTATCGTTGAAAAAAGCCAAATTTTGCTTATCGTATTTTTATTTTTCACTTATATAAATCAAGGGCAGTGACTTAGTAATCCATCAATTTCGCTTATTTGTCTAACTCGTCATAGATCTTCTTAAATCACTTTCAAATAAAACATAGGTGAAACCTGGAACAATTCATTTTAACAAGTTATCTTGTTCTCAAGCTGAAAATTGCCTTATTGTGGACAAACAACAGAATACCTCTGTAACACACACCTCACTTTTGCTAATTGTCAATGTCATCCCAGCTCTTATTCAGAGATCTAAGAAGTAGAGATTGAGCACTTACTCAAATCTCATATATTCTCGTTTGACTAAAGGAAAAACGGAAAAATCTCGTTCTTCATTTTCTCTTCTTTCTATAAACTCTATAAAATAACAATTTTCAATAAAACTACAACATCAAGAATTTATTATAAAATAGGCCATAGTCAGACGTTTTAAATAATATTTACCGACATTTTAAATCAACATAGAAATATTTTGAACATACCACTGCATTCTAAATAGACTTGTCTTTAATATGTTACCATTTGTAGAGTTTTCTTTAAAGAAATGACAATTACTATAAAGTAACAAAAGAAAGTTCATACGAGCAATTTTAAGTATTTTCTATCTGAAAGCATGTTGCAAATCTCTAGTCAACACTACATATGATAGAATTGTAATTGAAACTTAAAAAGAAACTTCTATTTTATTTTTCCCCGTGGGATAATAAAAGTTAAAAAAAACGTGGGATTTTTGAAAAAAAAACATGGGACAGACAAAATCCCATCTCTTTCTAATGTAAATTTTAGACCAAAATGGTATAGGATGTAATAGATATGACCCAATGAACAATATCAGATGCACAGAAGTTTTTTATATCTTTTAGAATTACTTGGCATTTTTGCCATTCTCTGGTGGCTGTTGTTTATTATATCTCTGTCTTATTGAAGCAAACTTCCAAACCGAAATTCATATTTGGTGAAAATCTGAAACTGTTTACTGAGGGCTGTTCCAGAAAAAAATACATAGGGGTGGTGGGGTGTAAGACACCCCCCTACAGAAGCGATTTACCCAAAAAAGGTTCTACCCATAGAAGCGTTTTACATATCAAAGGTTCCCCCAATAGAAGCGTTTTACATATCAATGGGATTCCCATTAGACAGTAACATTTATTAAAGTATTACTATAATACTATTACCGTATTTCCTTAATAGTAATAAATAAAGTAAAATTTTAAAATTAAAAGATATATATACTATATATAGATTTATACAAAACATCAGAAATTATTGAATTTCGAACAATTACTTAATACTAAAGATTGACAAATTATCGTTGTGGTGAACATTAATACCAGAAATACCCCTGCCAAGATAGCATTTTAAAAAAAAAAGAAAAAACATTTATTTGTTTCCTGTTTTATTTCACTGCACAGACGAGTGGGGCTTGGTATGAAGGGTAAAAGTAGCCCCAATGAATGTTTACATTAAGATACAAAGCAAACCCATTCACAAAAATCCCTCAGTTATTTTGTCTTTAAAGTCAATGTTAAGGTCGCAGTCGTCTTCGTCAACGCCCTAACAGGAAGCTTTATTTTTTTCTGAATGGTGAGACAAAACCACTCTGAAATATGACCGATAGTATAAATCAAATTGAGTACGATGTACAATAGTACGAATCTAATTGAGTACGAAGTATGAAGTTGTAGTTGTCGTTCTTGAATTGGACGAGTTTACTTGTTGCCCCCTGCTATATTTATGGTAAAAAAAGAGGACTAACTGCCCACAGAATAACATTTTTAGCATTTTATATAAATCAGTGGAAAGCTCATAATATGTACTTTCTAAAACATTAAAGGTATTTAAATTTGGATACGAAATCAGCGATTTAATGAATGCAACACACACACCCATCAGCATCACAAAATTGCCTTATTTTGATCGCTAAAAACACCTGGCCCCCTCTCGGAATTATTTAATACAGTTTGATCTGTAATAACTTTAGTAGTACATGAATCAACTATTTATTACTGAACTGCTTTAAATATATGTATACTTTTATTATTCTATTATTTACTATTTTATCAAATAAAAGTAAAATTGTGCGTTTAAAAAATCGCATGGATTGTTTAAGTAATTTAAATTTAAGGTATTCTGATACGTTTCTGTATAGTTGTATAATTTATTAACATGAGATCATGGTCTATGATGAGATCGAAAAAGAATATTCAATTAAGACCTTTATTATTTGTGTGTAGCAATTATCGTTGATTATAGAGATCGTAGTAAATACGAAATAATAAAACGCAGTAATTTACCAAATTGGTAATTTTAACCAATTTAAATTGTTCTAAGTGAAATTAAAAGATAAGTAAGTTTGTAGCAGTGTTATGTTGGGTATAATCCGGAAATCAGACGCACTGTTTGAATCATTTGAAATGTTGAAAGACGTAAGTAAGTGTTAAGTTTGTAGTAGTTTTCAAGCAATGCTTAAGGTAAATTGGATATTCAACAAAACTCTAACTTTAAGTTGCTGAATTAAAAAATTGAAAGTTAAAACTGTAGCATGTGTAATTGATTGTTTATAGCACCGTATCCGACCATGAGATATAACATCTTCCAATTGGTGATGCAATTCATCCATTCTCGTTCCGACTGCTGGACCAGCAGGACGTGTCCATCTACAGCTCCATTGGCAACACACCAGGCGATGGCGACACGTCCTGCGGAGGATCAACAACCCAGGATGTTGCTATCAACAATATCAAGTGGTGGGCATTTTACATTTTAACTACACATGTATATAGTTTTAAACAGATTTTAACGTTTTAACGTGGAAACTAAGAAAAGCCACTTAATGCAACTACTGACGGATTGTCGAGGCTGCGCTGATCACCGATTACGAATGCTGGATTAACCCTGCGAGATGTACACCTGTCGTATGATGTAGGGCAACCAAAGGGTTCTAAAATTACCAACGATACGATGTGGATAACGGAGGAGCCATCACCAACAGAAACACGGGCAACACGTGCAGCCGGATTGACCTACTTGGGACACCTTCGACGCTTCTAATTACCTTTTTCCTGATTGGCTAAGACGACTTCGAGCCGGCAATCGGATTGACCTAGTCACAATTCTTCAGGCAATCCGGACAGACACACAAACGTGATCGCATAAGCTAGCCTGGCCTTTGGCCAATTAGGCAATAGAGCTAAAAAACTTCTATATGGGGTTGTGTTTTTGATGGAAAAATGCTTATGGAGAATATTCGGTTGAAAAAAACTTCTAGAGGTAATTTTCATTTAATTAAAATCTAACCCAAATAAAATCAAAGAAAATATATTTAAAAAAAAAAAGAATTCGTTGATAATACTTCGGAAAGGAGGTTATTGTCAATGCTTCTAAAAATAGAAAGGCCATGCTAGCTTATGCGATCACTTTTCGTCCGTCTGTCTGTCTGTCCGTCTGTTAGCAATTTCATAAAAATCGACATCACCTTTGAAACCGTTTGAAGGATTTTGATGAAACTTCATCACAATGTTACTTAGGAGGCCCCCTCTCAGGTTTATGTTTTTCATGTCCGCCAGTCATCCATGGCTAAAACTAAGTCAAATTTAAGGAATTTTCAAACGACATTTTCTCCGAAACCACTTATTCCATTCTTGTGAAATATCATAAACATGTTCCTTGGGTTAGCCTCTATCAAGTTTGTGTTTTTCGTTATCGTCGAATAATCAAAATGGCCGCCACAGCGACCCAAAGTTTACATCGAGTTATATAGGAAAATGTTAAAAATGACATTCTCTGAAACCGGTTGAAGGATTTTGATGAAACTTAATCACAATTATCTTTGGGTAAGTCCACCTCAGATTTGTGTTTTGGGGCCTCCAGTCATCCATGATGGCCACCATAGCTAAACTTAGATCAAATTTAAGGACATTTATCAAACGACGTTTTACCACTTCCATTCTAGTTAAATATACATGTTCCTGTTGTTGGCCTCTATCGATAAAGTTTGTGTTTTTCGTTGTCTTTTTCCATTGTTGTGAAATACCATAAACATGTTCCTTGGGTTTGCCTGTATCAATTTTGTGTTTTTTGTTATCGTCGAATAATCAAAATGGCCGCCACGGCGACTCAAAGTTTACATAGAGTTATATAGGAAAAGGCTAAAAATGACATCTTCTTTGAAACCGCTTGAAGGATTTTGATGAAACTTCATTTCAATGATCTTAGGATAGTCACCCTCAGAATTGTGTTTTTCGTGGCCGCCAGTCATCAAAGATGGCCACCATGGCTAAAATTAGGTCAACTTTAAGGAAATTTCAGACATCTCCTCCGAAACCACTTATTCCATTCTTGTGAAATATCATAAACATGTTCTTTGGGTTGGCTTCTATCAAGTTTGTGTTTTTCGTTATCGTTGAACAATCAAAATGGCCGCCACAGCGACCCAAAGTTTACATCGAGTTATATAGGAAAACGTTAAAAATGGCATCTTCTCTGAAACCGCTTGAAGAATTTTGATGAAACTTAATCACAATTATCTTTGGGTAAGTCCACCTCAGATTTGTGTTTTGGGGCCTCCAGTCATCCATGATGGCCACCATAGCTAAACTTAGATCAAATTTAAGGACATTTATCAAACGACGTTTTACCACTTCCATTCTAGTTAAATATACATGTTCCTGTTGTTGGCCTCTATCGATAAAGTTTGTGTTTTTCGTTGTCTTTTTCCATTGTTGTGAAATACCATAAACATGTTCCTTGGGTTTGCCTGTATCAATTTTGTGTTTTTTGTTATCGTCGAATAATCAAAATGGCCGCCACGGCGACTCAAAGTTTACATAGAGTTATATAGGAAAAGGCTAAAAATGACATCTTCTTTGAAACCGCTTGAAGGATTTTGATGAAACTTCATTTCAATGATCTTAGGATAGTCACCCTCAGAATTGTGTTTTTCGTGGCCGCCAGTCATCAAAGATGGCCACCATGGCTAAAATTAGGTCAACTTTAAGGAAATTTCAGACGACATCTCCTCCGAAACCACTTATTCCATTCTTGTGAAATATCATAAACATGTTCTTTGGGTTGGCTTCTATCAAGTTTGTGTTTTTCGTTATCGTTGAACAATCAAAATGGCCGCCACAGCGACCCAAAGTTTACATCGAGTTATATAGGAAAACGTTAAAAATGGCATCTTCTCTGAAACCGCTTGAAGAATTTTGATGAAACTTAATCACAATTATCTTTGGGTAAGTCCACCTCAGATTTGTGTTTTGGGGCCTCCAGTCATCCATGATGGCCACCATAGCTAAACTTAGATCAAATTTAAGGACATTTATCAAACGACGTTTTACCACTTCCATTCTAGTTAAATATACATGTTCCTGTTGTTGGCCTCTATCGATAAAGTTTGTGTTTTTCGTTGTCTTTTTCCATTGTTGTGAAATACCATAAACATGTTCCTTGGGTTTGCCTGTATCAATTTTGTGTTTTTTGTTATCGTCGAATAATCAAAATGGCCGCCACGGCGACTCAAAGTTTACATAGAGTTATATAGGAAAAGGCTAAAAATGACATCTTCTTTGAAACCGCTTGAAGGATTTTGATGAAACTTCATTTCAATGATCTTAGGATAGTCACCCTCAGAATTGTGTTATTCGTGGCCGCCAGTCATCAAAGATGGCCACCATGGCTAAAATTAGGTCAACTTTAAGGAAATTTCAGACGACATCTCCTCCGAAACCACTTATTCCATTCTTGTGAAATATCATAAACATGTTCTTTGGGTTGGCTTCTATCAAGTTTGTGTTTTTCGTTATCGTTGAACAATCAAAATGGCCGCCACAGCGACCCAAAGTTTACATCGAGTTATATAGGAAAACGTTAAAAATGGCATCTTCTCTGAAACCGCTTGAAGAATTTTGATAAAACATAAATCACAATGATCTTTGGGATAGTCCCTCTCGGAATTGTGTTTTTGCGGCTGCCAGTCATCCAAGATGGCCGCCATGGCTAAAACTAGGTCAAATTTAAGGAAATTTCAAACATCTCCTCCGAGACCACTTATTCCATTCTTGTGAAATATCATAAACATGTTCCTTGGGTTAGCCTCTATCAAGTTTGTGTTTTTCGTTATCGTCGAATAATCAAAATGGCCGCCACAGCGACCCAAAGTTTACATACGAGTTATATAGGAAAATGTTAAAAATGACATTCTCTGAAACCGGTTGAAGGATTTTGATGAAACTTAATCACAATTATCTTTGGATAAGTCCCCCTCAGATTTATGTTTTTAGGGCCTCCAGTCATCCATGATGGCCACCATGGACATTTATCAAACGACATATTACCACTTATTCCATTCTAGTTAAATATCATATACATGTTCCTGTTGCTGGCCTCTATCGATAAAGTTTGTATTTTTCGTTGTCGTCAAATATAGTAGAGTATGTATGCCACTTGTTTTATATTTACTCCACCCACTACATATGCAAACAAGAGATGTTTGTAAAACATATATGCCCCCCTTCAACAACCATGATACAAACATTACTGCCAAGTTTTGAGTGCCAGCTGTTTTTGAGTTATGGAAGCCAAGCAATTTTTAGTGAGTTTTCACATATACATAGTGTATCATTGGCAGTTACAGTGTTTGTGTGTATTTCTAAGGATTATAGTCCCTCCACCTACGACAGGCGTCCTACCCGACGATTATAGGCACAATGTCTGGACTTTTATCTGTGTGTTGCTGTGTGATGTGATGTGATGATATGTCTACTTGAAGCAGCGAACTCAATGGTTTCTTTATAGTGCTGCCACACTGGAATACCACGCCGTAGTAGACATGATAACCCCCACAGTCACATTATTCTGACACTGGTCAATCAGTCGTAGCACTACCCATTATTTGCTCGTCAGGCAAGGGTTACAAGTAGTGCCAGCTGTTCTTGTGTTATCGCGAAGACGAGCGATTTTTAGTGATTTTTTACAAGTTTTGTTACCATGGCAACAACATTTCTTATGCGAATCTACCCAAAAGGGGAGGTGCACAACTATACCATGAGACAAACATTCCTGCCGAGTTTCGGGTTTGTAGTGCCAGCTGTTCTTGTGTTATCGCGAAGACGAGCCATTTTTAGTAATTTTTTACAAGTTTTGTTACCATGGCAACCACATTTCTTATGCGAATCTATCCAAAAGGGGAGGTGCACAACTACACCATGACACAAACATTCCTGCCAAGTTTCGAGTTCAAGCTGTTCTTGAGTTATCGCGAAGACATGCGATTTTTCAAGTTTCGAGTTTGTAGTGCCAGCCATTCTTAGTTATCGCGAAGACTTCAGGATGGACCGACCGACAGACAGACAGACAGACATTTGCACTTATGCCCCCCACTTTGGGAAGTGGGGCATAATTAGTTTTGAACGAGGGTACCTTTTTTTTTTATTGTAGTATGCATGTTTTCCTGGAACAGCCCTGGTTATCACGTTCACAAGAATTCGATAATCGAAGGACGACGACAACAGCAAGGGACTACATCCTCCCAAAGCGGCTGGTAGAGCTAAATATTGGAAACATCTGAACAAAACGAATGAAGACAGTTGAATTATTTATTGAATCTTGTTCATAAATCAACACACAAACATTCAGACCTTACAACATTTACCTCAACTCAAACATAAATTCTTACAACAGAAATTCATTAACAGTAAGATTGTCTACAACATCTTGTATAACTTTACAATTGCAATTGGTTGCCAAACAATTTTTTACATAAGGAAACATCTTGCAAAAACACAATTTCATTTACTAGTATTATTTGATTTGATAACGTCATTTACTGATTTCATACCTTTATTTTACAGAACGAAGGACTACAGTGAGTTTTGATTCGCAAGGTGAGCACTAAATACATGTTACAACATGTTTGACCTGTTAAGTAGTTTAATTATGCTGTTTGGCTTGGACGATTGAACTGAATTGGATTTTATACTTGCACCAACATTTAACTCATATGGCGAATTTCCAGCTTCCATAGGTGGCAGAAGTCCCCAGGTCTATGGGCAATTTTCGTGCACAGACGGGCACTTATAAAAAACCAGTAACATTCCCCAAGCCAGCTGGGTTGCTTCCTCACATAGACATTCCTGGTCCCATGAGGATTCAAACCTACAGCAATAAGGGGCAAGTGATACATTCTAACCACTGAGCCATGTCCGCCCCCACCCATCCCTTTGGCCGATATTACGCATGTTTAATACAGGTCCTAGATAACACATATGAAACTGATCAAAGTGCAGTGAATAATAATAATAATAACAGTATCAAGAAACCTTGTTTGTCTTAGTTAATTTAAATATAGATTTAAAAAACAAAAGGCTGAACAAAATTTACCAATTTGGTTTCAGGAAATCAGTTTTAAATATTAAGTCATTTAAGATCCTGCGAGTTTATTATACTGAAAGGAAAAAGAAACGCATAATCAAAAAATTGCCTATACTACGCTATTATACACGCCTAATTCCACGTAATATTCCAGACATATTTCAACGTGTTTTGTACAAAAAGGGGCTACTGTCGATAATAAAACTTTAAAGGGGTAACCATTGATGTGTTCAGTGCTATGTAAACCTTTCCAAAAGGACAGGTCTAATGTCGGCCTGTAACATTCGATTAGCAGTAGCATATTAAACATACAATATATAGTGGAAATATACCCATTATGCGTTTCTTTTTCTTTTCAGTATAAATGTCAAGTTTTATTAACTTTGGTATGGCATAAAGGTGAACATAGTCTATACATATTAAAGCATACATTTCACATACACTCTATCATATGTTACATTTGCAAACATACCTACAATATACATAATCGTATTAACAATTAAATACCATAATTTCAAGAATAATTTATTAAATGCAGAATTAATTCAAACTAAGGGTCATTCCAAAAATTATAACATCCTACCAAAGAAATCAACTTTTTTTTTTTTTAACCCTACTTAAATATTTGTTCATGACCACCCTTGTAAATGTACTTCATATTCATACAGCCACCCATAGGATTCAATTTTTATATTAAACCATATTTACTCATTTATAACAAAAAATTATTTCATTTTTACATGACCGACGTAAAAACCTATAGTAATATTTATTTGCATAAAACGGTGACCCACATAATAAAATTTGTTGTATACGCAGTTACCAACATGTATTATTTGGTAAAGAATACAGTCGCACAAACAAAACTTAAACATTTACATTCGTCGACCGTAGGTGTAATGTCATAATTTCTGAAACAGTCCCAACCTTAATCACTTTAAATTTACTTTCTTATGTCTCAATGCAGCGTAAAATTTGACTTTTACGAATTTCAATTTACAATGTTGTGGTAGCCTACCTGACATTCCTCCAACCCCTTCCTAGTAATTAACAAGCAACAAGTTTACAAGCATCTTAATTTATACTTAAATGGACACTTCGCAATCTTGGATAGTTATCGAGCAATATATTAATCCAGTATCATTTATAGTTTATAATTTTGTTTGCAAGAGCCATTTTATACTGCACAATTGAACGTGAATTTACAATTTAGATTGATTGATTGAATTGGATTTTATAGTCGCTCCAACAGCTAAGGTCATATGGCGACTTTCCAGCTTCCATTGGTGGAGGAAGACCCCAGGTGCCCCTCCAGGCAATTTTCGTGCACGGCGGGCACCTGGGTAGAACCACCGACGTTCCGCAAGCCAGCTGGATAGCTTCCTCACATAAAGATTCCTAGGCCCCTGAGGGATCGAACCTACAGCGGTGAGGGGCAAGTGATTCAAAGTCAGAGACGTTAACCACTCGGCCACGGACGCCCCTTACAATTTAGATCTAAAACTTAATAATTGTAATATTTCCCACTGGAATATAATGGTTGAAGTGTAAAAAAGAGAACTGAGTGCCAAAAGTTTTAATATTAAATTTCAGCACATCGTAACCTCTAATGAAAGTATCATTTTAACATCAAAACTTCTTTCGACAAAAACCTAAAATTAATTCAGACGCATAAGTCAGATGACCTCTCGCTGACAAGTTACAACAAAATTGATTCACTTGTATTAAAGTAACTGACATACAAAAATCGACAATCAGAACAGTTTCCCCGATATTCACCATTTTTGAAATTTGACATGAGCTGAAAAATCAGAGCTAGTAACCATGGTAACTGGCGGTACTTTGTAAACATACTGACTTGTATAATATACAAAATAGATATTTTCTGCATAAACCCAGGTAATGTATATAATAAAAATAATATGTGTTGGTTTGTTTTAAAATGTAGCAGTACTTTTATATCGAAAAGAGAAAATTCAAATTGAAAAATATTTACACTTGTGCTAAAGCTGATTTCTGAGTTCTCCACGAAAACAAATCCTATATTCGCTCCAAACCAACACAGTTGATTTCCTTCTTTATTTAAAAATATATATTAAACTACATAACAGATAATCAGCTCTGGAAATTCATTTTCCCCAAGGAAAAATCAGCTTCATTCAACACACTAACAAACTAACTATAGCATACAGAATGTTCTTTGTTAAACCAAAGTTCGCAAAATTGAAATAACAACACTTGTCTACAAAGCATTATTTTTTCAAATTGAAATAAAAATCAGACACCGTTCTGAAATTTGATAGCAGAATGTAATAAAATTTTTAACACTTAACCCGCTAAGCACGACTATAATAGCATTTGCGTCCACTGTAAACCCAGATCAGCCTGCGAGTAGGCTGATCAGGGTTTACAATGTCCAGCTGCTGATCAGTCACGGGTTAAGTAAATAATACATACATGCATGTTTGAAATGTATCCATGTTTTATTTTCTATTATCAACGCTCAGACAACGTATGCTTTTTTACGAAACGAAACTCAGCTCTAATGGGATATGTGATAATACTGCATTAAATGCCTCCTTTGCTTACATAGACCCAAACCGGGTAAACAACTTCATTGTTCAAGATACTTTATGTAAGAATGTATTAAAGGTACACACGGGCAATGTGTATCTAAAAGTATTTAACATGACTTGAAATTTGTACTTTCTTTTTTTTTAATTCAATGTCTGCTTTACTTTAAAGCTGAAAAAATCATTGGAATATTTTTATTATCTGATTATTATAGGAATATACCAAAATGATTATTGAACATACGTACTCTATATATATCAAATTTTGTAGATAAATAGCCTATTAAGAGTGATACCGCACCTTTTTTAAAAATCAAGACTGCAGTGTATCGCTTTAATACATATGTTATAAAAGAAAATTACGGAAATCGATAAAACCTCCACGAAAATAGTAGTTGCTACAATGTCACTGGATGTAAACGGGCAACATATGCAGTATGATGGGTCTACTTAATGGGTATGGCTCTGTGGGGTAGGTAGCACCATTGTTTTCCGACTTCATTACGAGTCATTCAGCATCTTTCTAACCATGTAGTTGAGTATACCACCGTTTTTGAAGTACACTAGCTCGGGTTCTGTATCAAATCGCGTCTTCACTTGGAATGATCTCCCATCACTTAACTGCAAATACACACAAACATGCTGAGGGGGTTTGCAAGCGTCTGACCACAGCAAAGGGCCCAACTGACCTCGAACGGTTCGCCTTCCCAGTTAGCGAGATCCCCCTGGGGAATCTTACTCCGAGTGTTTTTTATGCATGTTACAGTATATTTTAACAGATTATTATGTGTATATCCTTAATACTGTACTCACACCAAGCTCACATTAGAGTAGGCAATTATCTATAAACAATGTCTAGTGTACTCAGCTTTATTGTATACTTACTTTCATATTGTCCCGTTTAGTTTGCTTTGAGCTAAGTGTGCAATATTCTATGATATTGCACACATTGATATTGCACGGGAACTTTTGCTCGCGCTTGCTAAGAGCCGCGAAAAGAAATAAGGAACTACTTTCAAATAAAAATAACGGAATCCTTCCTATAGTGTCAACAAAAAAATGTGTTATTTTTTAAACTTTTATGGCAAAAATTGATAAAATATTTGAAATGGTCACTCACCCACTGTTTTTAACGTTATCGAATGGTAAACAAACTTTAAAAAATCGCTTGTTGTTTTTAAGGACGTTTTCGTGCAAAACAATCATCCACACAAAATGAAACTGAATGGCAAAATAGGAATTTCATCAAAAGCTATAAAAATAACACAAAAACAATGAAAAGTAATAGTCATACAATTAACATTGATCGAAAACAATATGAAAGTATACAATAAAAATGTTATTGAATTTGTATGGCTAAATATTACTTTGAACTCGTTGTTTTGGCGCTTTGCCAAAACAACTCGTTCCAAGTAATATTTAGCCATACAAATTCAATAACCTATAATATTATGTGTAACACTAATATGTGAGCTGTATCTGTATTAACCATACAGACTATCTTCCCCGTGTTTTAATCCCGGAGGCAGTATAATATGATAAGTTATGTTAAAATCTCTTACAAAGACAACAGTGTCTACTTTACCAGGAAAACTTCACATGCATTTTAAAATGTATATTCATACGAAGTTCTTCAAAATACCTTTTATGATGTAATAAAGCATATACCCGAATTTGAATGCCTTTCAATTCAGATATCTATTATTATACATGTTGCTTTTGAAAAAAATGTTTTAAAATGCTTATTATTTATAACACGATATACATATAGTCTAAGCTACATTCTGAAAAACTACTGTTAAAACCTAATAATTCTCGTGCTCAATGCCCCTTACCCCACTGACGGGGATCAGTTGCTGCTATCGTGTTAACAAATTAACATGATTAAAGTCTTTTTTTAACAGTGACAGCTTTTCAGGCTGCTTTTATTTTCAGTTACTTTTTTTCCTAATGAGTATCTTGTCAATTAAACTTTCGTGGCAAACCCAGCAATCTCTCTGTAACTGGTCATTTCTATTTCCTCGAATTGTAGTGCCCAGTCGCAATGCAAAATGCCAAGGAGCTACTCTTACAAAACTAAAAAAATAACAACTTTTCCTTTTTTTTTTTTTAAGGTTTTACAAAAATGAAACATTGTTTTTTTTACTTTTGGATATAAAAAATCAAAAATGTATTGAATTTTGAAGAATTATTATTTATATATTTTTAAAACGGTAGGGGGTTGTTTCTATTAGTAGTGGCAATGTATTAGGGGACATACGGTATTTTTACCACCATCGTAAATACACCTGTTTACTCCAAGATCTTACAAAACACTGACTTAAATATGATAAATTTGAATGAACTCCCTGATAAATCAGGTAGAATTTGAATGAACTCCCTGACCAATCATGTAGAATTATTATCTTGTGTTATCTGTTGTCCACTACATAACAATAATTTAATAAGTTCACTTAGAAGTGAAACAAAGACATAAGGTCATAATAAACTAGAAATTGTTATTGTCCAAGGGACAAAAACGTATGGCTCCCCCACTAGCCCGAACAGGCATAATTGACGACTCTAGGTCCAACCATCCTCTATTGATCTGAGGTCGTTTTGATATTCAATATCCCTGTGACTGTATCTACTATCTGTATCAGTAAGGCCACTTAAAAAAATATGTGTGTTCAGGTAACCCGATCGACCCTATTTGTTTAAGGGGCCGACCCTAAAACTTTTTATGCAAAAATTAAAAAAAAAAAATAAAAAATAAAAAATAAAAAATAAGAAAAAAAATTAAATATTTTTTAAAAAATATTAAACAAAAAAAAAATCAATAGGGGTCATCTACTGGTCATGACCAACCATCCTTCCAAGTTTGAAGACCCTAGGTCCAACCATTCTCTAGTTATTGATCGGACATCGTTTTGATAGTCAATGTCACCGCAACCTTGACCTTTGACCTAGTGACCCCAAAATCAATAGGGGTCATCTACTTGTCATGACCAACCATCCTTCCAAGTTTGAGGACCCTAGGTCCAACCATTCTCTAGTTATTGATCGGACATCGTTTTGATAGTCAATGTCACCGCAACCTTGACCTTTGACCTAGTGACCCCAAAATCACTAGGGGTCATCTACTTGTCATGACCAACCATCCTTCCAAGTTTGAGGACCCTAGGTCCAACCATTCTCTAGTTATTGATCGGACATCGTTTTGATAGTCAATGACACCGCAACCTTGACCTTTGACCTAGTGACCCCAAAATCAATAGGGGTCATCTACTTGTCATGACCAACCATCCTTCCAAGTTCGAGGACCCTAGGTCTAACCATTCTCTAGTTATTGATCGGACATCGTTTGTGACACAGACAGAGAAACAGACAGAGAAACAGACAGAAAGCACAAAATCAATATGGCTCCCCTACCACACTTTGTGTGGGGGAGCCATAATGAATTGCTAGATTCTCATCCCCGCCTGCCCCCACTTTTTTTTATGCCTCTCTGGTATTTTTTATTTCTTCAATATATATATATATATATAAAAATATTTTTTTATTTTTTATTTTTTATGAAAGTATGAAATACTATTAAAAATGGGTTTTCAATCTTGGAAGTACTCAGTAGTAAGTTTTACTATTTTTGCCTTGTGCCGAGGCCATTTTCCATTTAAAATCAAACAAAAATAAAATTTCACCCCCCGCCCCTATTTTTAAATAAATTTGGATGAGAAACTAGCTAATAATTTATTATAGTCTAAATGAGGGTAGTTCAATAATACCTTCTATTGATTTATAATAGTGTCTAATAAAGATGACGGTGCCCTTAGTATTTTGCATTTTAATAAATATAAGACCTCTTCCTTCGAGAACTATTCAGCCTTTTCACCAAATGCAATTATTTCTTAAATTTCGCACGAAAATTCCCAATTGCAAGAACCCCAAGCCCCAGTCCAAATATAGCAAAATGACGTTCAATGCATTATAATAAATACTATTTATTGCACATACCCTGACTTCCACCTTTTGTCCAGGTTGAAGATTCTGTGGCAGATCCACCGATATGGTTTCCTTGCCGGTCAGGCCTAGAGTTTCCGCCGTCTCACCGGGCAAGTACTGGAATGGTATAATGCCCATACCAACCAGGTTACTGCGGTGGATACGCTCGTAACTCTCCGCAATCACACCTTTTACACCCTGGGGAAGAAAAAATAAGCAAATGAAAGCAAAAACAGAGCTCATCGAGAAAATATTATATCTTGTTTTTTTATATTATTAAAGTTGCAACAGTTTTGTGTTCCCCCTTCAAAACACCTTATGAAAAATTTTAAACATAAAAAAAAAATAAGTGTTATTTTTTTTCTCCAGAAAACAAATTCAAAGGAAGTTATCAGACAGGTGTAACTGACAAATAATTTTTAAAATGAATTCCTTGTTTAATCACAAACTTTTTTCAAACATAGGCTTCAAGATCACAAGTATCCAGGGACATTAGCAGCTTAGTATTACAAAGGCCTTACTTCTTCCCGTTAAAGTCAAATGGTAAAAAGGGTCAAGGGAGGTTTTTAAGTAAAAGGGAATAAGAAGTTACAAAATAAAACCCGCAACATAACTATTTTGGCAAACCAATCCATAATCACGGCAAACTGTAAGGGCAATTTCAATATGACATACATGGGATCCCAGGAAGGCACTTCTGAAATTGAACACCCACCCATAGATGCAAAACTGAGTTTAAAGAACCAAATTTCAGAAAATAGAGTTTACCCAAAGATGTATATTAAATTGCCTTCCTGGAGTTCTGGGTATGTTTTAATGGACCAGCCCTAAGCCACTATGTTTTACTCCTCAGTAACAGCTAGAAGGGTGTTCCATGGAACACTTGTGTCGCCTGTCGTGCTTATTTCAGCAAGTACAATTAATCTAAGTATAACTTTTGAAGACAGGGGTTGCAATCCTTTCGTGAATTATGATTTATTTTTTTTTGTAAGTGTTGAAGTTTATGAAAAGGGGCATAAATCTGCATTGGATAACTGATAAGGAAGAACTGTATAAAGTTTCATGACAATAGGTCAATATTTTGTCAAGTTATGAGCTAGGTTAGATTGCAGGTTAAAGTTTTATGAAAAGGCACATAACTCTGCCAAAATAAAAGTCTGAGTCTGCCAAAATAAAAGTCAGAGTTATTGGACATGTGTAACGAAATTTCACTGAGTAAGATGAAGATGTGTGTGTGATGTTTCATGAACATAGGTCAAATATTTAAGTTATGGCCAGTTATGAACTTGGTAACGTTGCAGGTTAAAGTTTTATGAAAAGGGGCATAACTCTGCCAAAATGAAAGTCATAGTTATTGGACATATGTAACAACATTCCTTGGGTTAAGATGATGTGTGCAGTTTCATGAACATAGGTCAAATACTTCTGACTTCTCAAGTTATGGTCAGTTATGAGCTTGGTTAGGTTGCAGGTTAAAGTTAGGCTGCAGGTTAAAGTTTTATGAAAGGGGCATAACTCTGCCAAAATGAAAGTCATAGTTATTGGACATATGTAACAACATTCCTTGGGTTAAGATGATGTGTGCAGTTTCATGAACATAGGTCAAATACTTCTGACTTCTCAAGTTATGGTCAGTTATGAGCTTGGTTAGGTTGCAGGTTAAAGTTAGGCTGCAGGTTAAAGTTTTATGAAAGGGGCACAACTCTGCCAAAATGAAAGTCATAGTTATTGGACATATGTAACAACATTCCTTGGGTTAAGATGATGTGTGCGAAGTTTCATGAACATAGGTCAAATACTTTAGACTTCTCAAGTTATGGCCAGTTATGAGCTTGGTTAGGTTGCAGGTTAAAGTTAGGTTGCAGGTTAAAGTTTTATGAAAGGGGGCATATCTCTGCCAAAATGAAAGTCATAGTTATTGGACATATGTAACAACATTCCTTGGGTTAAGATGATGTGTGCGAAGTTTCATGAACATAGGTCAAATACTTTAGACTTCTCAAGTTATGGCCAGTTATGAGCTTGGTTAGGTTGCAGGTTAAAGTTAGGTTGCAGGTTAAAGTTTTATGAAAGGGGGCATATCTCTGCCAAAATGAAAGTCATAGTTATTGGACATATGTAACAACATTCCTTGGGTTAAGATGATGTGTGAAGTTTCATGAACATAGGTCAAATACTTCTGACTTCTCAAGTTATGGCCAGTTATGAGCTTGGTTACGTTGCAGGTTAAAGTGAAAGTCGGAGTTATTGGACATTTGTAACAACATTCCTTGGGTTAAGATGAAGATGTGTGTGAAGTTTCAAGAACATAGGTCAAACACCTTTCAAGTTAAGGCCAAGGTTAGGTTGCAGGTGTGGCGGACGGCGACGGACAACGACAGACGGACGATGGACAAAGTGATCCCTATATGTCTGCCATGCTACACAGGTGACATAAAAACTTAACAGAAACTTATATTTGTCCTATGACAAAATCTATTTCACTCACCAGTATCCACGGGCCTTTAGCGGCCCAGTCTCTCGAAGAACCTGAGCCGTACTCCTTCCCAGCTAATATCACAACTTGCTTATCCTCACTGCGGTATCGTTCGGCAGCATCAAATATGTCCATCTGAAAAACATTTGATGTTTTTTCAGAAAAACAAGGGCTTTAACTCTGTTTTTACTGATCCAATCTGGCTGTTTTTCAAACTTGTCCGAGCTTTCATTGATGATAACAATCTGTGCAAGTTCGGTATGAAAGATCAAATAACAAATGATTTGTATGGTGTTTTACGTCATTTTCAACAAATGTAGTTATATTTGACGGTTGATTTTTTTTTGTGGTGGAGGCAGACCACCCACTTTTCCTGTGTAAACGAAGGTGCTAGAGTGTTCAAAAGGCTTAATATGGCATTTTTCAGCAAAAACAAGGGCCACAACTCTGGTGTTACTAAATTCGATCCAACAGGTTTTCGAAATTGTTTCATTGATATAAAGACAGTGGCAAAGTTTTGTAAAGTTCTGATTAATAAACAGTGGGTCAACTTTCACAAACAGTGGACCAACTTCTCACAAAAAATGGCCTACTTCTCACAGTGGGCCAACTTCTCACAAACAATGGCCTTCTTCTCAAACAGTGGGCCAACTTCTCACCAACAGTCGGCATACTGTGGGCCTACTTCTCACAAACAGTGGGCCTTTATCTCACAAACATTGGGACTACTTTCCACAAACAGTGGATCTACTTTGCACAAACAGTGGGCCTACTGGTACTTCACAGACAGCCCACTTTTTATTTTCAACATACTGTACCTACTTCTCACAAACAATTGGCCAACTTCTCACACACAGTAGGCATATTTTCCACAAACTGTACCTACTTCTCACAAACAATTGGCCTACTGCTCACAAACAGTGGGCATACTTCACACAAACAGTAGGCCAACTTCTCACAAACAGTGGGCCTACTTTCAACAATGGGCATACTTCTCACAAACAGTGGGCATACTTCTCATGAACAGTGGGCCTTTATCTCACAAACATTGGGCCTACTTTCCACAAACAGTGGGCCTACTTCTCACAAACAATGTGGCAACACTGGACCTACTTTGGGCAAACAGTGGGCATACTTTCCACAAACAATGGGCCAACATCTCACAAACAGTGGATCTACTTTGCACAAACAGTTGGCCTACTAGTACTTCTCACAAACAGTCGGCCTACTTTTGACAAACAGTGGGCCAACTTCTCACACACAGTGGGCCTATTTTCCACAAACTTTACCTACCTCTCACAAACAGTGGGCCAACTTCTCACAAACAATTGGCCTACTTTTCACAAACAGTGGGCCAATTTCTCAAAACTTCTCATAAACATTGGGCCTACTTTCAACAATGAGCATACTTCTCACAAACAGTTGGCCTATTTCTCACAAACATTGGGTCTACTTTCCACAAACAGTGGGCCTACTTATCACAATGGGGCAACTTCCCACAAACACTGGGTCTACTTTCCACAACAGTGGGCACATTTTCCACAAACAGTGGGCCTACTTTTCACAAACAATGCTTTTGTTTGATAGAGAAAAAATCCGATTTTAAGGCAAAACGTGAATTTTCCCAATTGAATGGGTACCAGTGCCATAAAACGCTGTCAACTCACCTCCTCCCCTGACGGCAGGTGTAGGGTTCTCGCACCGGGCTTCTTGAGAAACTTGTTAATCAGACGGATATTGGCGAACGTTCCTCTCGCCATCACAGCATCATTACCACGTCGTGATCCATATGAGTTGAACTCACGTGGAGTCAATCTGCAACGTTCAGAAAATACTGATAAGATTTTTTTTCCCTCCAAAATTACTCTTTATAAAGCTTCTGTAGCAAAGAATTATATATATTTAATATTTTGTGAAGGAGAGCTATCATTTTTTACATTTTGCACACGGTTTAAGTACACTAACAGAGATTGGTCAGCAAATTTTACTGACCGTCTGTATAAAAGGATTATTTTGTCGCCTCAATTAGGAATTAGATGTTTATGCTCTATCAACACGTTACAGGTTATTTAGAGCCACCCCATAGAGAGTGGAATTGAATTGAATTGAATGTTGTTTAACGGCTCATCAACACAGTACAGGTTATTTAGAGCCGCCCCAGAGAGAGGGGAAGGATACATAGGAATCCGGGAACCTGCCCTACTCTTATTATCAAATAGATTCCTATGGTTCTTTAACGTGCTCGGTTGATAGACCGATACATGGGACCGCCCGGTTTACGTCCCCATCCGACGGACGAGGCTAAGGAAAAGTGTCTTGCCCAAGAACACACCGACGGAACTCAGTGGCACCACGGAGGATTGAACCCGGGGCCTCCGGTTACAAATCTGCCGCGTTACCGACTGCGCCACGTATAGAGAGTGGAAGGTTACATATGAATTGGGAACCCTTCCAACTCTTACTTATGAATAGATTCCTATGGGTCATTAACATGCTCGGAGGACAGACTCAGATATACGGTATCGCTCGGATTATGTTCCCTTCGGACATAAGAGATTAAGGAAAAATGTATTTCCGATGCAAATCAACAAACTCAGTGAGAACAGTGTGGCTTGATCCTGGGAATTTTAGTTTCACATCGACCGTACTATCCACAGAGACACGCTCACCCTCTCTATAGGAAAACAAATTTGGATTGAGATGTAGTTAAATATTGACCTCTGTTATTTTACAGAAAAGAGGCGCTGCACTAGATGAATAATAACTAGCTAATTTCCAGCCATTTTCAACTGTGCCATGATAAATGATGAGACTGCACATACCCTCTAGTAGCGAGATACCGAGCAGCGGGACTGTTCCTGGCTATGCTGCCTGCCGGAGAGATGTGATCCGTAGTGATGGAATCCCCAAAGTTCAGCAGAACATACGCATCCTTCAATCCCTGAATCTTGGGCAACTCTGCTGTCTGTAACAAATCGAACACTGTAGCGTAGAATCATGTTTACACACAATAAAATGGCTTCTAGAAGTGCAATAAAGCCATGACATGAATATCATAATATACGTCTAGTGGTATAAAAAAAAACGCCAAAGATGTCACATTAAGGCAAGTTTTCCCACGTTTCGAGTTACGTGATAAATAGAATCTTACATCCGTGCTAATTTATTACTCAATTTAACTTGTTGGCAGATTACACATCATATTTGCCAAACTGTTTAATAAATTCAATAATAAATTAGCACTCATGTAAGATCCTCTATTTACAATTTTAATGTACCCATTATCTATAAGCTTGTTTTCAAAATCATTTTCAAAGCAGCTTAACACATTATAATGCTATTAACAATACAAAAACATTTGTGAAATATATATTTTTTAATTTTTTTTTCACATAACGTGGTCCCACCCACCTTAATTCCATTAAGCGATGGGAAAGCTTGTATCAGCAGGATTTTATAACAGATATTTCGACAAAAAGACATGTTTAAAAACATTTTTTAGTGAAAAAATGCAATAACCTGTTTAATATTACCTATTTAATGTTTTAATTTTACAATATGCGAACTCTTTAAGCCAAAATTAAGGTTTGATTTCATACCCCAGCCAACCCCGTTTTCGCTTCTTGGAGAAGGGGTTGGATAGGGTAATGAAAGTTAATTATACTCGGACCACGTAATGAGAATTCTCCCTTCAAATTGACAAAAGCATAAAACAGAAATTTTAACTATTTTACCCTTACAACAAATAAGGTCTACTTTTACCAAAAGCCACAGGTGAACGTTTTAGAATTTTTCAATCATGACAAATTAATAAATCTTTCTTCAGTTTCCTATATATCTCCCAAGGCTAACTCTTTTTTTCCCTCAATCAAAATCAAATATCCGTTATATTTCCCATCAATCCCCTCTCCATTAAAGGCACACACATTGATATCAAGGTCTTCTTCATCAAATCAAAACAAACATTTTAGGCAAGCGTTGTTGTCCTTTAAGAAAAACACTATTTTGAAGAAAAAAAAACACAAAAAAAACAACAACAACTCTACCATGTTTTATAACTTTCACTAAAACAACACGGAAATGTGCTAGCTTTCCAAATCATCTAAGGAAAAATATATATAGGATTTTTAACAAGTTTCCATTTCATATAAAACAGCTGTTTTTTTGCCGTGCCAGTTTTTGGCACAGCAAGATTTAGTAACCTAGCAAGATTTAGTAACCTATTTCATAATTATGACAGTACTTATCAAATGTAGTTTAGTTTAATAGTTTATTTGCGTCTCATTGTTTACAATCAAATATGCATACATATATACATTATTTCATACATAAAACATGAATTGTTAACACCATTCTAAAAGAATTATAAGAGACGATATTATTGCACATTAACATATAACATTCAAAATGTATGTTAAATTATATTCAATTCAGTCCCTAACCTTAAACTAATTTTGAGATATTTGATTCAAAGATGAACTTTCCCATGGAAAATCTGGGATTTCCCATGGGAAGCTTAGTTTTTCCATTGGACAGATCATCTCCCATAGGAAAATATTTTCCCATGGGAAAGGAATTCCTCTCTTTTCCAAAGGGAAAAATCTGAAACAAATATTTATCATATTAAGATTTATGAAATGAGTTATGACTTACTTTAATTTTAATGACCTTTTTGGCGAGTTAAAATTAGAAATACTTCATAGTTTTATAAATCTGTCATGAAATGGGCACGAGTTTTAAGATGCTTTTTATCACATAACGTTAGTCAAATATGTAAAAAAAATAAAATCAGGTGAACATGAAACCGCCAGGACATCAGACTCACTAAGCGCCAATTTATCATAAAATCAGTCCTTTGACAGCAGTATAACAGCGTGTCCTTTTAACTAATATAGCTGATGTTCTAAGAAAAAATGCAAAATTGTTACCATTGTTTCAAAGAAAGGTGGGCTCTGTATATATGTTGATTTGGTATCCCACGGATACAGTGTATCCTCTGGGGCATCCAGCTTGTTCCATCTCTCGTTACCCTTCTGAAAATATAAATTTAAATATTTTCCATAACTCATCAACACATTATTAAGGTAATTCAGAGCCGCTCCAAAAAAAAAAGGGAGGGGACTTATAGGAAGACAGAATCACAATAAAATACGCAGCATATCAGATATATTCCTCGTGTTCTTTGATGAAGCCGAAGAACTGAATTGGAATTAAATGTTTATTAACAACATATAGGTTATTTAGAGCTGCTCCACCGTGAGATCTAGGGTTTTCTATGGGTACTACAGTTTAAACCACCATCAGCTCTAGGGTTTTCTATGGGTACAACTGTTTCAACCACCATGAGCTCTAGGGTTTTCTATGAGTACTACTTCAACTTCTGTAAAATCCTTATTGAAATGTTGCTTCCTTCAAGCTCCACTACTGAGCACATTTTTGTATAAATTGAACTGATGTATACTAATATAATTATATTACCATTTGTACTGCTTGTTTCTAATTTTTTAAATTTGAATTTTATTTTTCTTTAACAGCTCAACAACATACATGAGATTATTTAGAGCCTCCACAGAGAAAATGGAAGGATATATATGAACCCTGCATACTCTTGCCATTGAATAGATTCCTTGATTCTTTAACATGGTTGTAGAATGGACTCGGATACACGGGACTGCCCGGTTTACGTCCCCATCTAATGGAATATAAAGGGAAGTACCTTGCCTAAGAACACACTGAAAATACCCAGTGGTGCCGGTGACGCTCCAACCTGTGTTCTCCACAATTAAAGTCTAATGTTTTAAGGTAAGTTACAAGTTTTTTTAAATTAAACTAACCTCAATCCTGGCGTACACTTCATTAAACATGGATGGAATGACAAACTCTTCTTCTATTTTCTGAAATAATGCAATGAAACATGGATGATTTCACAAAGGGTTATGTACCTGTCTAAAATCTAGATTGTTCATTACTGGTAATAATTTGCTTGATCCTTTTTTCCTTTTTTTTTAACAATATTTGTGCATGCTATCCTAAGAGCAGTACCAGAAACTTGGGAATTTCATTAGTTTAAGTAATTTTAGTACTGTTTTTCCTTCCCATTCCCCAAAGGAGTAAATTACAGTGTAACTTCAGTGACTACGACTCCAAACTCAAGGGGTGTGACTATCCTAACTGCAAACCTGTATATAAAATTTATGAAAATAATAATAAATTTGATTTAAATTAAACTGGTCATTGCTCAGACAACAAACACTCCTTTATTCTTTAAGTAGTCAAGCTTAAAGTTCTCCGGCCCTGTTTTGTTTCATGAACATGTTTCTGTTTATTTAAATCGAAATCAATACACAACAATAGATATTTACAATTCACACATTGCAATTTCTGTGAAAAGCGAAAATAAGGTATTATTTGAGGACTAAGGTATTATTTGATGACGTAGAAAAATTTGAACACGTAAATTAATCCACAGGTAACTGTATTTATTAATTATCTGGCAATAGTTGTGCAGCTATACAATTCAGATTTACCTCATTTCACCATGCAGTCACGCAGTGGTAAAAGTAGTATCTATGTCATGCAAATAATATTTATTTTAACATACAACTTAGTAGCGGTTTTCAATATTCTCTCCGAGACTATCAAGAAATGTTCATATCATGTTTAAGAGTTAATTTTGTTAATTGATAATATACTCGGTAAAAAAAGTTTTGGACCAGGGTATATAAAGTCATATAAAAATAAAACTAGTGGACAGAATTTAAGTATCTTTTTTTAGTAACCAAGGTCTACCCTACCCGGTTAATTTGATACCAGAAACATTAAATTCCAAACAAGATTTGATTTAAAAAAGAAATCGCGAACACACAGGGTCTGTAAAAAATGTTGCAAAGTCCATAAAAAGTAACAGTTTGAGTAACCAATAAAAAGATTATTATGTTTTCGCAAACTTTCATTGTAAACGATAATTATTGTTGATTGTTGATCTATTGTGAATTATCAACTGAGATAATAAGGGTTATGGTCGAATGTCATGGTTCAGCGATCATTGTACGGGTTCGAACACTGCCATGGTCCAAAACTTTTTTTACAGAGTATACTACACAAGGGGTAGCCATTCATCTTTAAAATGCATAATTCTAGGAAAAATTAAGAAAATGTCTATTTGGATCTTTCAGTAGAGGATGTGGAAATGTTTATATCTTATTCCACTCGCTCGCTTTCCCTAGGAATCTTTATGTGAGGAAGCTATCCAGCTGGCTTGCGGAACGTCGGTGGTTCTACCCAGGTGCCCGCCCGTGCACGAAAATTGCCCGGAGGGGCACCTGGGGTCTTCCTCTACCAGTGGAAGCTGGAAAGTCGCCATATGACCTTAGCTGTTGGTGCGACTATAAAATCCAAATCAATTCCAATTCAATTCGCTCGCTTTCCATGTAAATCCATTGCACGTCTCACCATGAGTGTATAATTATTACACTGTCAACTGCGGAAAAATCCAATACAAGAGGCCCAAGAGGGCCTGTGAACGCTCTACTTGCTGTTATACCATTGATGAATCGAGTCGTACTACATGGTGTCTAGAGTGTACACAAGGTTTTTCAAGTATTTGACCTAGTGACCTAGTTTTTGACCCCATGGGACCCATTTTCGAACTTGACCAAAATATAATTAAGACAACATTTCGACAAAGTTTCATCAAGATCGGGTCAGAATTATGGCCTCTAGAGTGTACACAAGGTTTTTCAAGTATTTGACCTAGTGACCTAGTTTTTGACCCTGTGTGACCCATTTTCGAACTTTAGCAAGCTATAATTGAGACAAATATTCTGACAAAATTGCATCAAGATCGGGTCAAAAATATGGCCTCTAGAGTGTACACACGGTTTTTCCAAAGTTTGACCTAGTGACCTAGTTTTTAACACCATGTGACCCATTTTTGAACTTGACCAAGATGTAATTAAGACAAACATTTTGACAAATTTCTTCAAGATTGGGTCAGAAATACGGCTTCTAGAGTGTACACAAGGTTTTCCAAGTATTTGACCTAGTGACCTAGTTTTTAACCCCATGTGACCCAATTTCAAACTTGACCAAGATATAATTAAGACAAACATTCTGACAAAGTTGCATCAAGCTCGGGTCAAAAATATGGCCTCTAGAGTGTACACAAGGTTTTTCCAATATTTGACCTAGTGACCTAGTTTTTAACTTCATGTGACCCATTTCCGAACTTGATCAAGATATAATTAAGATAAACAATTTGACAAAGTTTCATCAAGATTGGGTAACAAATATGACCTCTAGAGTGTACACAAGTTTTTTCAAGTATTTGACCTAGTGACCTAGTTTTTGACCCCACATGACCCATTTTTGAACTTGACCAAGATATAATTAAGACAAACATTTTGACAAAGTTTCATCAAGATTGGGTCAGAAATACGGCTTTTAAAGTGTACACAAGGTTTTTCAAGTATTTGACCTAGTGACTTAGTTTTTAACCCCATGTGACCCATTTTCAAACTTGACCAAGATATAATTAAGACAAACATTCTGAGAAAGTTGCATCAAGCTCGGGTCAAAAATATGGCCTCTAGTCTAGAGTGTACACAAGGTTTTTCCAATATTTGACCTAGTGACCTAGTTTTTAACTTCATGTGACCCATTTCCGAACTTGATCAAGATATAATTAAGATAAACAATTTGACAAAGTTACATCAAGATTGGGTAACAAATATGACCTCTAGAGTGTACACAAGTTTTTTCAAGTATTTGACCTAGTGACCTAGTTTTTGACCCCACATGACCCATTTTTGAACTTGACCGAGATTTTATTGAGACAAACATTCTGACAAAGTTTCATGATGATTGCATCAGAAATGTGGCCTCTAGAGTGTACACAAGCAAAAGTTAACGGACGACGGACGGACGGACGGACGACGGACAACACACCATCCCATAATCTCTGCTGGCCCTTGGCCAGTAGAGCTAAAAACCATGTACACATTAAAGACCTTCTCCAAGTCACAGTAGACTTACGTGTATTTCATCCCTGGTGGGCCAGATATCACGGAGAAATACTGGTTTACCCTCGCCATTTGTACCTGGTGGTAAGACATGCAGAATTATAGCATTTCTTCATGTAGATGATCGGGTTTGCAATCATACCGAGTTGTGAAAGGAAATGGATTTGTTTAACCCGTTGCAAAAAAAATAAGTTTAACCGTTTTATACAGCTACATGTAATTTATGAAGAAATGTGTAAAACATTTACATCTTTTTTTATCTAAAATCACTATTATGTTTAAAAGAACTAAGACTCACTCAACACATAAAAAAAAAGGTTTAAAAGAAATTAACTCAGCACATCCAACACATCCAAATATTTACATAGATTTAATGTGTTATGTTGGAAAAGGGATGTGATGGTACTATAGCGACGAGAAAATAATGTCCATTTGGACTTTGCGTTTAAAACTGCATGATCGCAAAAAATGTGAAACAATTAATAAACTAGACAGGGGTTGTTTTTGTAACAAGTGGTTCAAGAGATATGGAGTGGACAAGAAATATAGTGCATATGACTTTCGACGTCTAAGTGTGACCTTGACCTTGAACGGACTTGGCTGGAAGTTGCACTCTGCAAGTCGTCTCGGTATGGTGAGCATTTGTGCCAAGTTATTTTAAAATCCCTCATGCGCTACAAGAGATAAGGAGGACACAAAATTTAGTGCATATGACCTTCGACCTTGAATGGACGTGGGCTGGAAGTTGTGCTCTGCACGTCGTCTCGATATGGTGAACATTAGTGCCAAATTATTTCAAAATCCCTCAAGCAGTTCAAAAGATATGGAGAGGACACGAAATATAGTGCATATGACCTTCGACCTCTAAATGTGAACCTGACTTTGAACGGGCGTGGCTGGAAATAGAGCTCTGCATGTCATCTCAATATGGTGAACATTTGTGGCAAGTTATTTCCAAATACCTCAAGCGGTTCAAGAGATATGGTGGAGACACGAAATATAGTGCATATAACCTTCGACCTTTAAGTGAGACCTTGACCTTGAACAGACGTGACTGGAAGTTGCGCTCTGCACGTCATCTCTATATGGTGAACTTTTGTGGCAAGTTATTTCCAAATCCCTCAAGCGGTTCAAGAGATATGGTGGAGACCGACTTGTGACGGACAGAGATCAAGACAGACAGACATTCAAGCTAAAAACAATGTCTCCCCAGTATGTGGGGGAGACATAATAACGAGGTACATGTATAGATACTGTGCATGAGAATATTTAATTTGCTACATGTATATCAATACTTTACCTAACGGCTCTGTTTCAAAATCTATGTCTACCCTGCCAGCTAGAGCATAGGCAATGACAAGAGGGGGTGAGGCAAGGTAGTTGGCCCGAGTCAGGGGGTGAATACGTCCCTCAAAGTTACGGTTCCCAGACAGAACACCACATGCAACAAGGTCATTCTGAAATAATTAAATTACACCTTAAAAGCATATTTCTCTTTATCGTCTCAACAACACATTATTAAGGTTATTTAGAGCCACTCCAAGGGAGAAATCCGAAACCACCATACACTCACTATTGAAGATTGCGGTGTTCTTCTACATGACCAGTGGATAGACTCAAGGTGAAATATATACTACACAAATAACTTTCATGAAGTATATGTATATATCAACTTTTAATTGCGCTCATCAATTACACTGCTCAAGTAAATCTGGTATTAAAATATAAAAGGAAATAAATTCCTTATTTTCAGCCCACTGAATAAATGGATTTATGCTGGACTTACTCAACTGCCTATAATGATTGGTCATTTGATAGTAATTTATAATATGAATACTAAATACAAATAATAGTTTTGCAAACTTACGAGGTAAACATTTTCATTTCATTTTTAATAAAATATTTTCTCTATCATGTTACCTTTTCTACTGCCTCAGCAACAGATTCTTCTAAAGGTCCACTGTTACCTATACACGTCATACAGCCATAACCAACAATGTCAAACCTGCAAATAAACAAATTCACCACCACTATTAATTAAGTATTTATTTACATATACGGGAACTATATTCTTACTATGGAATAGAATCCTACGGTTCTTTACCCTTCCCTGCTACATGCCAACGAACATGACTTTGCCAGTTTTAAATTTACATTTATTGGAAAACTCATGTTAAATAATCTTTAAAATTAGTCTTAATCTTCTGAATCATTCAGCCTGTTATGCCCGAAAAGTAAAACAGTGAATCAACAGTGTTTTTTTTCTTATATAGGTGGTACCAAAAAACAGTACCATTCCCAATGGCAAAAAGTGTTTCCCAAACTTACCCTAGCTTTTCTAGGTATGGTGATACACCACTCTCCCTGAGGTAGTAAGTGACCACCCCACTGCCTGGGGACAGGCTCGTCTTGATGTACGGTTTCACCGTTAGCCCTGCCTCCACTGCCTTCTTAGCCAGGAGACCTACATGCACACAAGTATTCACATGACAGTCACAGGTATCAATAAGTAACACAAGTTATACAAATGTTTTTCCCAAATCCTCAATCACTTGTTTGTAATAATTTTCCTCACTTCCCATATTTTTGTGAAACCCCTGCCTAATGTTGACCCCTCAGAGTATGACACTTTGTTTCTGTTACTCGTCCTACCTAATATTTGTATGGTCAAATTGATAAATTGTTAAAAATGTATCTAAGTGAAATTTTCGTGCCCTGCCCCTTTTCAACTGAGATTTGACAATGACAGGGAAAGCCTTAGTTATCACAAATACTCCACTCTTATCTGTTATGTGTATGGTTCTAACTAATAACAAATCAATGTAATTCACTTTCAGACAAAGTTCATACACCCAACGAAAACGGACTCATTTATAAATATACACTTCCAAATTTCATTTTAATTGGTTGATGACCAAAGACTACCTGCATACATGTAACTTAACCCAGATGGCTGCAGTCAGCATGTCAAGCCAATAGGGGTCAAGGTCAGTTATCTTAACTAACTTTTGGTAAGAATTTAAAGTGGTCTTCAATATCTATCCATGTTTAAAGTTTGAACAATATGTGGTAAAACAGTGACTGAAGTTAGCCAAATACAAATTTTAACATGTCATTGTGAAGCCTTTGTTAAGCATTTTTTTAATGTAGATCAATAACAAAGCAATACTGATAAGTTTGTAGATTGCATTGTTGTGGTTGTAACGTCAAAATACCTTGGGAAAAACCCACGTCAAAATACCTTGGGCAAACCTGTGTCAAAATACTAAAAATCCACGGAAAAAAACTTGGGGAAAACCCATGTCAACATATATGTTGGGGGGGAAAACACAAGTATGGAAACTTCATTTTTTAAAATATCATTAAAGCCCAGTTGGGGGCATCACACTAGGGTTGCATTAGTGAGAAGTGATTGCTCAAAGTTATTTGATTACCACATATCTGCTCCCAGCATGACAGACGGGTTACTGGTTTTTGTAGAGATATAACTACAGACACATGCTTCAGAGTGTTTAGTTTACTTGATTACGACATACCTGCTCCCAGCATGACAGACGGGTTACTGGTGTTGGTACAACTAGTGATAGCTGCTATGACCACAGACCCATTCCTCAGCATGTATTCATTTCCTTCAAACAGGAATGGTACTGCGACTGCTTGTTTATCCTCCGGTACACCGAAGCCCTAAAAAATTACGTTTGCAAAATAACTTTTCTTTTCTCAATGTTCCAACAGCTCCAGTGGATGCGTTATTTTTTCTCATTATTTACATAATCACACAAACAGTATATAAAATATCAGTATTACATTTAAAACAATATATGCATATTGCTTGAAATATTGTATGATTAGAACTTCAAAATATTTCTCTTTTAAAATAGAGCTTGGCAAGATATTAAAATAAAATCTCAAGTAAATGAATAGGCTGGTGAATCTTGTGAAGACACGTCTATAGATGTTAGGTTTGTTTGGATGCATTATGATGTTGTGTAAAACATGCCTCAACATTGCCATACTCCAGAACTTGTGAACCATGGAAGTTCCTAAATCAAATCATTCTAAACCAGAGAAGCCCCTACCAATCTATCCTGCACCATGAAAGTCCCTACCAATTTATCCCTATTTTGTTTGTTTGGTGTTTTACGTAATTTTCAACACATTTAAGGTTATATACAATAGTCGATTTTTGGTGGTATTGTGGCACTTTTCCTGGGTAGAACCAGTACTGTACACCTCCCGCCATCCCAATCTATCCTGAAAGTCCCTATCAATCTACCCTGAATCATGGAACTCCTCACCAATCTATCCTGAATCATGGAAGTCCCTACCAATCTATCCTGAACCATGGAAGTCCACCAATCTATCCTGAACCATGAAAGTCCCCACCAATCTATCCTGAACCATGGAAGTCTCTACCAATCTATCTTGAACCATGGAAGTCCCTACCAATCTATCCTGAACCATGGAAGTCCTTACCAATCTATGCTGCATCATGGAAGTCCCTACCAATTTATCCTGAGCCATGGCAGTCTATTTATCTATCCTGAACTATGGAAGTCCCCACCAATCTATCCTAAACCATTAAAGTCCCCACCAATCTATCCTGAACCATGGAAGTCTCCACCAATCTATCATGAACCATGGAAGTCCCCACCAATCTATCCTGATTCATGGAAGTCCCAACCAATCTACCCTGAATCATGGAAGTTCCTACCAATCTATCCTGAACCATGGAAGTCCTTACCAATATATGCTGCATCATGGAAGTCCCTACCAATTTATCCTGAGCCATGGCAGTCTATTTATCTATCCTGAACTATGGAAGTCCCCACCAATCTATCCTAAACCATGAAAGTCCCCACCAATCTATCCTAAACCATGAAAGTCCCCACCAATCTATCCTGAACCATGGAAGTCTCCACCAATCTATCATGAACCATGGAAGTCCCCACCAATCTATCCTGCACCATGGAAGTCTCCACCAATCTATCATGAACCATGGAAGTCCCCACCAATCTATCCTGCACCATGGAAGTCTCCACCAATCTATCCTGATTCATGTAAGTCCCTACCTATCTATCATGAACCATTGAAGTCGTAGAGACCACCACCAATCTACCCTGAATCTAGTCCCCACCAATCTACCCTGAATCATGGAAGTTCCTACCTATCTATCCTGAACAAATGCAAGTCCCTACCAACCTATCCTGAATCATTGAAGTCCCCATCAATCTATCATGAACCATGGAAGTCCCTACCAATCTATCCTGAACCATGGAAGTCTCTACCAATCTACCCTGAATCATGGAAGTCCCTAACTATCTATCCTGAACAATGAAAGTCCCTACCAACCTATCCTGAATCATGGAAGTCCCTACCAATCTATCCTGAACCATTGAAGTCCCTACCAATCTACCCTGAATCATGGAAGTTCCTACCAATATATTCTTAATCATGGAAGTCCCAACCAATATATTCTAAGCCATGGAAGTCCCTACAAATCTACCCTGAATCATGGAAGTCCCTAACTATCTATCCTGAACAATGAAAGTCCCTACCAACCTATCCTTAATCATGGAAGTCCCGACCAATATATTCTATGGAAGTCCCCACCAATCTACCCTGAACCAGGGAAGTCCCTATCAATCTATCCTGAATCATGGAAGTCCCTAACTATCTATCCTGAACAATGAAAGTCCCTACCATCCTATCCCGAATCATGGAAATCCCAATCAATATATTCTAAGCCATGGAAGTTCCTACCTATCTATCCATAATCATGGAAGTCCCTAACTATCTATCCTGAACCATGGAAGTCCAGACCAATATATTCTAAGCCATGGAAGTCCCAACCAATATATTCTAAGCCATGGAAGTCCCTACCTATCTATCCTGAATCATGGAAGTCCCGACCAATACATTCTAAGCCATGGAAGTCCTTACCTATCCATCAAATCAACATGCATTGCAGTACAAAGTTTGCTGCTTACCTAGCACCACCTTACCTTGAATCCGGCCTTGGTGTTGAGACAGCTGGCGAAATCTGTCTTCATGTCGGCCACAGTCACCTTGTCATGGGGGCGCTTAGGTCCGGAACAGCACGGCGTCACAGTAGATAGGTCCAACTCCATCACCTACATTGACAAAATTAATATAGAACAAATTCTGCATGTTCATTTCGATTTCAATTCAGAGTTCAAAATATAGACAATGCTATATAAAAGTAAAAAAACTTATTCCAGACTGTGTTGCATTTATATCAACACAGCACCTTCTGCTAAAACCAGTCTACATGTATCTTTTGGGCTTATTGCCGACTGCCAACAGTTGAGAGGTCTCAAAAATTAAATAAGGTTCCAATATGAGCAATTAGATCACCCAAGGAAAGGAGAAGTAACATAAAATTACTGTTTTATCAGAGGGCCGAATGAGATTTTCCTCCAAAGTGTTACCTTATAGCACATTATATTGTTCATTTGAATTTTACAGTTAAAAAATTATATTTCATACAAAAGATAAAACTTCATATCTAAAATTATGTTTTTACTGGAGAGGTATTATAACCCAAAATATATGGATAGTAAATTCTGGATAAAATATGAAATTAACTTTTTAAATTCCATGTTAAAACACCAGCAAGTTTAATGTGTCTGACATAATGCAGGCATACCTGTGTAAATATTGGATCCTCCTCAGCATTATTGAAATCCCTGAACATTTTGTTGGCTTTCAGATATTTCTCTATGAACTCGATCTTGCCCTCTTCTCTTCCTGTAAAAACAAATCCAACACTTCATTAAACAGAGAACTTGGTAAAACATATATGCCCTCCTCGTGGGCAATGACTCCAGTATTAAACAGAAACAAATTTTCTATTTATTGTAATGGTGACCTTGACCTTTTACCAAATGACCCGAAAAACAAGTCCGAGCTTCCGTTCGATGAGCTGCTCCTGGTGGTGAAGTTTCGTAAGAGTCTCTCAGAGGAAATATTAATTATTGAGCAGAAACCAATTTTCTATTTATAGTATTGGTGACATTGTCCTTTGACGGAATGACCCTAATATCAATCCCAAGCACCTTGTGGTGAAGTTTCATAAAAATCCCTCAAGGGAAACTAAAGTTACTGAGCGCAAACCAATTTCTATTCATAGTAACAGTGACCCTTTGACCGTATGACCCGAATAACAATCACATGCTTCCTTTCCATGAGTCATACCTTGAGGTGAAGTTTCCTCGAGGGAAACAGAAGTTATTGAGCGGAAACCAATTTTCTATTTATAGTAACAATGACCTTTGACCAAATGATCCGAATAACAATCCCAAGCTTCCTTTCCATGAGCCGCACTTTGTGGTGAAGTTTTATAAAAATCCCTCGAGGGAAGTTATTGAGCAGAAACCAAAAACGGGACAGACCGAAAAAAACAGACCGACATGTGCAAAGCAATATGTCGCCTCTTCTTCGAAAGGGGGCGTAAATAATGAGCGCCAACAAAAAAGCTGCATTTTCACCTATAAATCATCGAAAGCATAATTATAAAGTATTTACTTATTCTTTTATTTTTTAATAATTTTTTATTTTGTTTGTTTGTTTGGTGTTTTACGTCATTTTCAAGACATGTAAGGTTATAGATGACAGTTGATTTTTTGTGGTGGAGGCAGACCACCGACTTTTCCTGGGTAGAACCAGAACTGTATACCTTCCGCCATCCCTAAGAATCGACACTTCCTATATTTTTTATTTCTTTCATACATATATGCATAACAATATATGGTTACCCAAGCAACATACACATCAATGTGATAAATTTAATCTTTAAATAATTGTGCAGTGTATTTTAATACTTAATAGCTAACATTTAATTTTGGGAAGAAAAGGTATTCATATATTTTATTCATCTGCACTTCTTATTTTATTTCTACTTACTCCCAATTCTGAAATAAAGTAAAAAAAATCCAGACATGTTATAAACAGTAATATATGTTTTTTTCAATTAGACCATTTTTATGTGACAGACATCACTAAAACCCATGGACATATTTTTTAGTAATGACTAAATCGACACTTATCAGCCCTGTTCCTCGGAGAAATACATCAGTCTGTAATATCAAGTTCCTACCTGTTTGTCGGAGATAACCGAGACTTTTCTCATCGACGGGGAAGAATCCCACGGTTGCCCCATATTCTGGACACATGTTTGATATCGTGGCTCGATCAGCGATAGATAGCTCCGCAACGCCAGGACCAAAAAACTCCACAAACTTTCCTACCACACCTATAGATCGTAGATGCTGAAATAGAAGAAAAGACAATATGTGGAAATTTTAATCTTTAGAATCTTACTTGTTCCAATATTACGCTTATTCAATACAATCTTACTATTACTATTTACAATACATTACATGGTCCGAGTATTAACTTTCATACTCCATCCAACCCCTTCTCCAAGAAATGAAAACGGGGTTGGCTGGCGTATGAAATAAAACCTTAATTTCGTCTCAAAAAGTCTGCATACCGGTATTGTAAATCAAAACAAGAGGTAATTTTGAACAGATTATCACATTCTTTCATCAAAAAATGTTTTAAACATGTTTTATTTTCGAAATGTCCATTATAATATCCTGCTAATTTAAGCGTTCTCATCGCTTAATAGAATTAAGGCATGACCACGCAATGTAACTCGGCATTGCCCAGTGGATAGTGTGGCGTACTTGAAAACAGAGGACCTACGATCAAGCCTTACTGATGCTACTGACAAATAGATGCCAATGGTTCTTTTAACGTTTGGAGGATAGACTCCGATAGATACAACGGATCGTCTGTTTTATGTCCCCATCTAACAATTGAGGCTAAGGAAAATTGTCTTGCCAAGAACACATTGACGGAAATCAGTAGTGTTGGCGAGGTATGAACCCGGTCCTCCTGTTTTAAAGCCACCATGCTATCCAGTGGTTCATACCAACTGTTTTCGTTACGACTATCATGAAATAATCTGAAAACATTAAAGGTCCTCCCTCCGCGTAATTAAGGGGGCAGTGCTTCTCATCTATGGCTGCAGTTTTAAAACAATTATCAAGATTTTGAATCCCATGTAGATTTGTAGATTTATATATGCTTTTGTGATTTTTACCATGTGCTGTCCTTTCAACTAGGTTTACATACCTTTGTAATAGTGAGAACTATGTCTGTAGATGTAGTGAGGGGGTTCACAGAGCCTGTGAGTTTGTACCCCACCACCTCAGGTAGAACCATACTGATGGACTGACCCAGCATGACCGCCTCTGCCTCTATACCTCCAACACCTAGATGGAAGAAATAATTCATTTAAAGTGCCAGAATCATAAAAAAGCAAGTGCCAGGGGCAGGCAACTGCAGAAGAAAGGAGGTTTCTTCTCATGGTTCAGCCATTCATAAAGTGGTGAGGGCATATAGTTATCCGCAGGCTGATCTGGGTTTAGAATCGATGCAAAGGCTATTGTAGTCGCCCTTAGCAGGCTAAGGGTTAATGAAACATCACGAATGTTATTTGACCTAAGGCCATATCAAATTAATTCCTAGTTTATCATCCAAACTTTGGAAAAAATTGGGGCGGGGGTGCAATTTTATTTTTTATTTTTTATTTTCCTGAGATGACATCAAACATCACAAAAATATTAATAACCAGAAGTATTATGTTTTGAACACTCTATTACCAATTGTCACTGCTATAGCATACATTTGTATTTATAATGATATAAACTACAATGTATGTGAGTTTTAAAAGTTGAAGTTCTCAATATAACTTACTTCTTCTTGTTTGAAACAGTTCCCCCTTTATTTACGAATGTCTGTTTGCCAGATAGGCACAACTCACATACGGGATATTTATCATCTGACTCTACAAGGTCATCTGACGAACCACAGTAATAACATACCGATTCGAAGC
>JAWPHD010014785.1:0-59150 GCA_037043455.1 Cyrtodaria siliqua | reverse complement strand
AATTGTTCTGAAAAACTCATCGACTCGGTTAGTTTGTGCCGTATAATCATTAATATTAGTGCATATCTATTCTTTAAGATTGTTGTTATATAAATTGCTTGTGATCAAAGAACATTGTTATTGAATTATAGGTATAACCGTTAGCAGTATAACCCTCATATGAACTAATATTTATGACTACCCCGCTCCCCACCCACCATCAAAAAACAACAAACAAAAAAACAAGCAAACAAAAAACGTGTCTGCGACCCTTTTCCTATCGGTTTCTTATTTCTTAATAATATTCAAACCGAAGATAAAATTGAGCTCAATTTATTCCATGCGCATATTTTATTTGATTCTGAATTGAATTAGGGCCACCGATAGGGAGCGGAGCAGGGTACATAGGAATCCGGGAACTGCTCTTCTCTCTACATAACACATAGATTGAATCTGTAATTATGTATCTTAAATATATTTCATTACACTGTGCTATGCAGATATAACCCATGCCATCGCCATCTGAGTTCAATAATATTGATTTTAAATATTGCACGGCTAAAATACAGAACCCCCGCTTGTAATCCCATGAATATGAATGAGTCACTGATGAATCAGTTTTTTAGTCAGACGAATACCCAAATTATCCACGAGCTGGTGAACATGCAAATAAAACATAAACCTAGATGCAAGAAAAACTGGACGCCAAAGCATCAATTCGCCCGGTAAGGATGTCGCCTATGTTTCCCTTAGTAAACACTACCGATGTACACGATGTTCACTTACCACTGGATAGAACAGGAGGACAAAGTATGACACCAGTCTCATCAAAACAATATTCGATTAAAAAAAACACACTTGAATAAAAATGTTTATTTCGTAATAAAAAAAGGACGGATAAAAAAAAAAAAATAAAAAAAAAAAAAAAAATGAAATAAGAAAGATAAAAAAAATATAATCCTATCCAAACTTAATATTATCTTATTTTGTGTTTTTAATCACATACGTGTACACAAACTAGTATACCTGATTAACTCTACAACTCTACACTACAAGTAATACTTAAAACAATAAATCCCGCACTCCGTTAAAGTAACTAATCCACCAAATAACGGCAAATTACTCCACAAAACCGTTTATCAAATCTCTATCCAGGTGTTTCAGGTCATATTATAATGTACATGTGCCGAATAAAAGTATATTTTTCATGGGTTTTTAAAATATCAATTATTGAATATCGTAAAATGAATTATAATGTGGTACCTCTTAATTCGACCCTACAGTTTTGGAGCACGGTCTTATACTTTATATGACTCCATGTACACCATATATTATAATGTTTATGCCTCCATTTTCACCGCCATCCGTACATCACCAGGTCATGTAGTATACTGTATATGAGACTCCATTTTCACCGCCATCCGTTCACCACCAGGTCAGGTAGTATACCTGTATATGACTCCCCTTTTTCACCGCCATCCGTACACCACCAGGTCATGTAGTATACTGTATATGACCTACATTTTCACCGCCACCCCGTACCACCACCAGGTCATATAGTATACTGTATATGACCCCCCTTTTCACCGCCATCCGCTCCACCACCAGGTCATGTAGTATACTGTATATGACTCCCTTTTCACCGCCATCCGTACCACCAGCAGGTCATGTAGTATACTGTATATGACTCCATTTCCACCGCCATCGTACACCACCAGGTCATGTAGTACACTGTATAAGACTCCATTGTCACCGCCATCCGATATACCATCCTATTGTATATGACTCCCATTTTCACCGCCATCCGTCCCACCACCAGGTCATATAGTATACTGTATATGATATTATTGTCACCGCATTCGTATACCACCCAGGACATGTAGTATGTTGTATATGACTCCATTTTCACCGCCATCCGTCCCACCACCAGGTCATATATTCTATTGTATATGACTCCATTTCCACCCGCAATTCGTATACACACCAGGACATGTAGTATGTTGTATATGACTCCATTTTCACCGCCATCCGTCCACCCAGCAGGTCATATAGTATACGGTATATGACTCCAATTTTCACCGACATCCACTTACACACCAGGACATGTGGAAGTATTTGTGACCCGTTTCACCATCAGGTAGTGGTACACCACAAAAGCATGTATAAACATGATAAATGTGACTACATGGTCACCGCCATCCCTTACTATATCAATCACGATAAATGTGACTACATGGTCGTCGCCATCCCTTACTATAATCATGATAAATGTGACTACATGGTCATCGCCATCCTTACCTAAAATCATGATAACCTGTGACTACATGGTCACCGCCATCCTTACTATATCTCATGATAAATGTGACTACATGGGTACCGTCATCTTTACAATAATCATGATAAATGTGACTACATGGGTATCGCCATCCCTTACTATAATCATGATAAATGTGACTACATGGTCACCACCATCCTTACTATAATCATGATAAATGTGGCTACATGGTCACCGCCATCCTTACTATAATCATGATAAATGTGACTACATGGTCTCGCCATCCTTACTATAATCATAATAAATGTGACTACATGGTCACCGCCATCCTTACTATAATCATGATAAATGTGACTACATGGTCACCGCCATCCTTACTATGACCATGATAAATGTGACTACATGGTCGTTGCCATCCCTTACTATAAACATGATAAATGTGACTACATGGTCACCGCCATCCCTTACTATAATCATGATAAATGTGACTACATGGGTACCGCCATCCTTTACAATAATCATGATAAATGTGACTACATGGTCACGCCATAATTACTATAACCATGATAAATGTGACTACATGGTCGTTGCCATCCCTTACTATAATCATGATAAATGTGACTACATGGTCACCGCCCATCCTTACTATAATCATGATAAATGTGACTACCATGGGTACCGCCATCCTTTACAATAATCATGATAAATGTGACTACATGGTCACCGCCACTAATTACTATAATCATGATAAATGTGACTACATGGTCACCGCCCATCCTTACTATAATCATGATAAATGTGACTACATGGGTATCGCCATCCTTACTATAATCATGATAAATATGACTACATGGTCACCGCCATCCTTACTCTAATCATGATAAATGTGACTACATGGGTACCGCCATCCCTTACTATAATCATGATAAATATGACTACATGGTCACCGCCATCCTTACTCTAATCATGATAAATGTGACTACATGGATATCGTCATCTTTACTATAATCATGACAAATGAGACTACATGGTCACCGCCATCCTTATTATAATCATGATAAATGTGACTACATGGTCACCGCCCATCCCTTACTATAATCATAATACATGTGACTCCCATGGTCACCCGCCATCCTTACTATAATCATGATAAATGTGACTACACTGGTCACGCCATCCTTAATATAATCCATAATAAATGTGACTACCTGGTCACCGCCATCCTTACTATAATCATGATAAATGTGACTACATGGTCACCGCCATCCACTTACTATAATCATTATTAATGTGACTACATGGTCGCCGCCATCTTCTACCTACAATCATGATTAATGTGACTACATGGTCACCCCGCCCACTCCCTTACTACTAATCATAATAAATGTGCCCTACATGGGGACCGCCCATCTTTACAATAATCATGATAAATGTGACTACATGTTCACCGCCAATAATTACTATAATCATGATAAATGTGACTACATGGTGACCGCCCATCCCTTACTATAATCACGATAAATGTGACTACATGGTCGTCGCCATCCTTACTATAATCATGATAAATGTGACTACATGGTCATCGCCATCCCTTACTAAAATCATGATAAATGTGACTACATGGTCACCGCCATCCCTTACTCTAATCATGATAAATGTGACTACATGGGTACCGTCATCTTTACAATGATCATGATAAATGTGACAACATGGGTATCGCCACTACCTCTACTAACATGATAAATGTGACTACCATGGTCCACCCACCATCCTTACTATAATCATGATAAATGTGGCTACATGGTCACCGCCATCCTTACTATAATCATGATAAATGTGACTACATGGTCTCGCCATCCCTTACTATAATCATAATAAATGTGACTACATGGTCACCGCCCATCCTTACTATAATCATGATAAATGTGACTACATGGTCACCGCCCATCACTTACTATGACCATGATAAATGTGACTACATGGTCGTTGCCCATCCTTACTATAATCATGATAAATGTGACTACATGGTCACCGCCCAATCCCTTACTATAATCATGATAAATGTGACTACATGGGTACCCGCCCATCTTTACAATAATCATGATAAATGTGACTACATGGTCCACCCGCCATAATTACTATAACCATGATAAATGTGACTACATGGTCCGTTGCCCATCCCTTACTATAATCATGATAAATGTGACTACATGGTCACCGCCCATCCTTACCTATAATCATGATAAATGTGACTACATGGGTACCGCCATCTTTACAATAATCATGATAAATGTGACTACATGGACACCGCCATAATTACTATAATCATGATAAATGTGACTACATGGTCACCGCCCATCCCTTACCTATAATCATGATAAATGTGACTACATGGGTACCCGCCCATCCCTTACCTATAATCATGATAAATATGACTACATGGTCCACCGCCATCCCTTACCTCTAATCATGATAAATGTGACTACATGGGTACCGCCCATCCTTACTATAATCATGATAAATATGACTACATGGTCACCCGCCATCCTCTACTATAATCACTGATAAATGTGACTACATGGATATCGTCATCTTTACTATAATCATGACAAATGTGACTACATGGTCACCGCCATCCCTTATTTATAATCATGATAAATGTGACCTACATGGTCACCCGCCATCCTTACTATAATCATAATACATGTGACTCCATGGTCACCCGCCATCCCTTACTATAATCATGATTAATGTGACTACATGGTCACACGCCCATCCCTTAATATAATCATAATAAATGTGACTACACTGGTCACCGCCCATCCCTTACTATAATCATGATAAATGTGACTACATGGTCACCGCCATCCTTACCTATAACTCATTATAAATGTGACTACATGGTCGCCGCCATCTTTACTATAATCATGATTAATGTGACTACATGGTCACCGCCCATCCTTACTATAATCATAATAAATGTGCCTACACGGGGACCGCCATCCTTTACAATAATCATGATAAATGTGACTACATGTTCACCGCCCATAAATACTATAATCATGATAAATGTGAACTAACATGGTCACCGCCATCCTTACTATAATCATGATAAATGTGACTACAAGGGTACCGCCACTCCTTACTATAATCATGATAAATGTGACTACATGGGTACCGCCATCCTTTACTATAATCATAATAAATGCGACTACATGGGTACCGCCATCCTAACTATAATCATGATAAATGTGACTAAATGGGACACCCCCCATCCCTTACTATGATCATGATAAATGTGACTACATGGTCACCGCCCATCCCTTACTATAATCATGATAAATGTGACTACATGGTCACCGCCATCCCTTACCTATAATCATGATAAATGTGAAACATGGTCATCGCCATCTTTACTAAAATCATGATAAATGTGACTACATGATCACCGCCAGCCCTTACCACATCATCATGATAAATGTGACTACATGGGAACCACCCCATCCTCTACTATACTCATGATAAATATGACTACATGGTCACCGCCATCCTTATTATAATCATGATAAATGTGACTACATGGTCACACCGCCATCCTTACTATAATCATGATAAATGTGACAACATGGTCACCGCCATCCTTACTATAATCATGATAATGTGACTACATGATCACCGCCCAGCCTTACCATCATCATGATAAATGTGACTACATGGGAACCACACCATCCTTACTATAATCATGATAAATATGACTACATGGTCACCCGCCATCCTTACCTGTAATCATGATACATGTGACTACTGGTCACCGCCTTCTTTACTATAATCATGATAAATGTGACTACATGGTCACCCGCCCATCCCTTACTATAACTCATGATAAATGTGACTACATGGTCACCGCCACTCCTTATCATAATCATGATAAATGTGACTACATGATCACCCGCCATCCTAACACCATCATCATGATAAATGTGACCTACAATGGTCACAGCCATCCTTACCATCCTCATGAAATATGTGACTACATGGTCACCCGCCATCCCTTACCCATCATGATGATGAATGTGACTACATGGTCAAAGGCATCCTTACCCATCACCCTCATGATATATGTGACTACATGGTCACCGCCATCACTTACCATCATCATGATGAATGTGACTACATGGTCAAAGGCATCCCTTACCATCCCTCATGATAAATGTGACTACATGATCACCGCCCATCCTTACCACTCATCATGATACATATGACTACATGGTCACAGCCCATCCTTACCATCCTCATGATATATGTGACTACATGGTCACCGCCCATCCCTTACTATTATCTTGTGGTAGTTTTTAACCAATGTATGTACCTTCGAAATTTGGATGACTGTGATAACATGGCTTATTTTATTCAGAAATGATGTCTTGTCTGCTCTCGCTGGATAAATATGGACCAATTTATTTCACATAAAATGTGTTGAATTATTGTCATGTACTGTATGATTGACATTGCCCTAAAACACTGTATTTGGTTGAAAAAATAGCACTTGACCATATCCCAATCGATTTTGGATATTTTTTCAAAGATGACCTAGGGTAAGCGTGATGGTTGGTTCACACTAGAACTTGGTTTGAAACCCAGCCGGCCTTATTTACCACTGACCTTTCAAGGCGATAGCCCCTATTGTCAGTCCTTTTCTGCCCTATGATGCATGGCTTGCACTTTATTAATATTGTTGTTTGTTTTTGTGCGTGTTTCTGGTTGACGGTTGTCCTTGTCTCGACTTTTATTTCTGCGTCCCTTAGCTCATCTAAATATATCGGGTGTGTGGAAATATGTCTAGTATGAAGAGCTGTATTTGTATAGAAGAAAGATTATCTGCATGATAGACTATATATTGGACCCTTAAACTCGTTCCCTATTTCGTATAAGATTTATGAGATGTATGTGTTTCGTTTAATTTTAACGAGCCCCATTGGCGAGTTAGAACTAAAACATTATTCATAAAGAGTTTTATCAGTCTTATATGCAATTTGGACGAGTTTAAGATCATGTTGATAACATTATAGTAGGATTACAGTCAAATGTGTAAAACGTAATTCCGATGGACATAAAACCGCCACTACGTCAGGCAAAACTTTAGCGCCCGAAACGTCTATAAAATCGCGCCCCTTTTGCGCCGCAAGTTATGCGACGTCATAACGTCATGTCATACAAAACGTTGGACAGGTATCAAACAGCTCGTCTTTAATTTCTTTACTAAATGGCATTTCACGTTGATTTTACTTGGATCCAGGATGAATTTATAATAAATAAAATAGATCTAGTTTCAGTTAACCAAAACATTGCGTATGTTCCTACGTAGTTTTACAAATTTACAGTAATGCATGCATGCCAATGGTCAATCAATCAAACGTGTTCCAGGTTGTATCACATATGTGTACAAAGTAACATACATACAATATGAAATTGGTTTCTCGACACTGCTAACAAAGTGACGTTATGTGGGGATAAATACAATTATTCTATAAAATTTAATAAAGCATTCCAATAACAATACGGAAAGTCCACACGAAACATATTACGACAACGCAATAATTATATAAGAAATGTACGTATGTAGCACATATGATAGAGCCTACTCTAAAAATAGAACATATAGCATTGGTCGCCAGATTAATATTTCCATTTATATTATCATACTTGTATATCATTAATTCCATTTTCTTATCTTACTTCATTATCTAAACCAATCTTTTCAATATTTTGAATGAAAATATTATGCACAAATAACATATAATGGTTCTATGAATTGATTTGAATTCAGAAAACAATACTGCCTTTGTAAAACTCATGTCAAAATATAACCGACCTAAAACAATTATACATTCTCAGGCAAAGTCCCTTCAAACGGACGGTTCAGAAAACACTTCAGAAAAGACTAACCCTATTTAATCTAGTCCAGACCCTTACTACAATCCATAGAAGAGGAAAGACAAGCGGGGCAAGATCTTCCTCCAATCATTTGAGACGGCACGGCAAATAAAAGTTCCTATATGCGAAGCTAAACCCTCCAATGATCGTCCATAAACACACGACGTCGGAAGAGAATAGACGTACCTCTTTTTGAAAGAATAAATCAGACCAGAAAGATGAAAAGCGAAGAACCTACCCGAAAATAGTGAAAAAGATGAAAACGGTCGTTGGTGAGATGATGATCAAAGTGACAGAAAGAAAGATCAAGTAGCATCAAACGATGATAGCAACAGTATTGACGAGAGAAGGTGACGATAAACATGAACACAATGGTGAGTTTTAAAAAGTGACAACACGTCGCTTAACAGTCTAACACCAGTGACACCAACAGATCACACACATATGAAAAAACACCGATCACGAAGTGCACCAGCTGGGCACATGGACAAACAATCAATTTTAAAACGGTACATGACAAAGACAAAGACAGAGAGGAACTTGATAAAATGATTCTGGAATCCGTTTTAGTTAATAGTGGTGCGCAGTCCGATACTGAGAAGGAACACCCCAGTAGAACCGGAAAAGGATACACATGATCAAAACTGAAAATATGATCAAGATTCCTGTGGAATCGGATAGTGAAAGAGAAAACGATGAAGACGATTTCAAATGTGTCATTGGAGTATCTGATGATGTTGAAAATGATAACACTGACCAAGGTTAATGAAGACAGATGATGATGACCAGTTTGAATTAAAGGAAATGAGCAATCGTACATTTCCCATGTTTCTACTATGGAGTACACAACAATGCACAGCCAAGTATACACAGCCCAAACACTGGATCCTAATCCGAGGCTGAACATTCTGCAGAATCTTTTCAGTCTTTGTATTGTCCAAAACTCATCAAGTATCAATGCAAATAGAATCTAGAGAGTCCATTAATTGATACTAATGACGAGATATTGTTATAGACATATTAGCAGTGAAAATAACCATACAGAAGTTAGAGGAAGTGTTTCAAATAAGAAAGGACTCCTTCGTAACACTAAGCTCACCATAAGTAACACATAACTACATCCACTCTCACCCACACACAACCTATCCCTAATAACAGACCACCACTCACTAAACACTACCCCACACCCCCCCTCAATCCAACCACTCCACCTCCTCAATACACCCACAATCCAAAATTACATACAAACCTCCCACACACTCCATCAACCTTACCACCCCTCCCTCCCACAACCCCATCCCCCCTCTCCCCCCTCTAATCCCCCCACATCCCCCCACACAACCCCCCCACCTCACCCTTCACCTCTCCCCCACACACCTCCCCCCACTACCACCCTCAACACCACCTAATAATCAACACCCCCTCAACCCACCCATCACATCTCTCCCCCCTCCCTAACCTACCCACCAATCCCCCACTATTTCCTCAATCTCCTACAACAACTAACCCTACCCTCCTAACCCCCCTACATCCCTCCCTTATACTCACTACCCTTCAATTCATAACATTTCACAAACTCAAACCCCTCACCCCTCCCCCATCACATAATATTATAATCTCCAAACTTACCCCACCATTATCAACCCCATCCATTATCCACTTACCCAACCAATTAAAATCTCATCACTCTTTCCTCCCCCTCTTACCAAACCCTCAAATCCCTCCCATAACAACCACTCCTCCAACACACCATAACCATCAACCACCAACCAACCCCAATCTTCCAATCTCTCTTAATACACATAACTCACAAACTAAACCCCACCAAACTACCAAACCAAACCCCAACCACCCCCTAATCATCCAAACCACCACACACCAATTTTACTACACTCCCTAAAATAACAATAACACAACAAACAAAACCCACAATCACCCAAAAATTCTTCACACCCTACCTACAAAAAATCCATATACCTCTCAACCTAAACTTTAACTTTACCTTAAACTTAAAACTATTCAACCCAACATCTAATAACAAAAACACTAATAATAATAATCTCAATACATCTACACCCTCCCCCACCCCAACACCCACCCACAAACACATCCCCCATTCACACCCACCACCATCATAACACTATCCCCCTCCATAAACACAACATAACCCCTACCTACACTCTCACCCATCCCCCACCATCTACAACCCCTATCTCATCAACATAATCCCATACAACACCTAAATCATCCTAAAACCACTTTTCCTAACATAACCTCACCCTAAATTACTCCACACCACAACATCTCCAACAACACCACAACCCTACTTCCAAAATTTCAACAAATTATCACAAAACCAATAAACCAATCAAATACCAACTCCAATAAACCCACTCATCACCACATATAATACATCATATCACATCCCCCCACAACCAAACCAAACCTAATACCAAACTATAATCCAACAATCCAACTACACCTACAACCACCTCCCCACAACACTAAAACTACAACCACTAACCCAATCAACCACCTCCTCCACCTTTCTATCTACACAACTCCTAAAACCACAAAATTAACACCTAACTACTAACAACCCAAAACAACTTGTCGCAAACCTCATTACCCCTAGTCAATACTAGTACATGAAATATTTCTCGTACAACAAATATGCTACGCTCTAATGTAGACAGCAACACACATATGGCAGTAACATGCGTAATACTAACTTTTATGTAAGTAATGAGCGCATATCAATCTAGTATTATGGAATAGATGTTTACTCACAGATTGTATAGCACTCTTAGTTTCATGTTTTTCGTATAATGTACTTACTCTTTTGAACCTGTTGCGTTCTCTCGTATTCGTCATACATACCCCAAGAAGGTCAATAGAAAGCACTCTACTCATGATACCTTTAAATTTCAATTATGTTATTTCTCTGAAGGGGCTATCTTTAGTTCTCAGTACAGGTACTTGCTCTTGAATTATCTAGTATTCTTGTTCATACTCTACTGGAGACTAAGTGATACGACTAGAAGTCCCTATCTTATTTGAAAACATCCACCTCTAACTTCTAGTGATATTTTCACTGCTAATATGTCTATAAACAAATCTCGTCATTAATACTCAATTAAAGACTCTCTAGATTCAATTTCAAGATACATGATGAGTTTTGACAATACAAAGACTGAACAAGATTCTGCAGAATGTTCAGCCTCGGATATAGGATCCAGTTTTGGCTGTATCATACTGCTTGGCATTTATGTGTACTCCATAGTAGAAACATGGAAATTACGATTGCTCATTTCCCTTTAATTCAAACTGGTCATCATCATCTTCTTCATTAACCTTGTCAGTGTTATCATTATCAACATCATCAGATACTCCAATGACACACTTTGAAATCGTCATCTCATCGTTACTCTATTCACTATCCGATTCCACAGGAATCCTTGATCATATTTTCAGTTTGATCATGTGTACTCTTTTCCGGTATCTACTGGGTGTTCCTTCTCAGTATCGGACTGCGCACCACTATTAACCTAAAACGGATTCCAGAATCATTTTATCAAGTTCCTCTCTGTCTTTGTCCTTCATGTAACCGTTTTAACAATTGATTGTTTGTCCATGTGCCCAGCTGGTGCACCTTCGTGATCGGTGTTTTTTTCATATGTGGTTGATCTTTTGTGTCACTGTTTAGACTGTTAAGCGACGTGTTGTCACCTTTTAAAACTCACCACATTGTATTCATGTTTATCGTCACCTCTCTCGTCAATACTGTTGCTATCATCGTTTGAGCTACTTGATCTATCTTCTGTCACTTTGATCAATCATCTCACCAACGACCGTATCATCTTTTTCACTATTTTCGGTAGGTTCTTCGCTTTTCATCTTTCTGGTCTGATCTTATTCTTCTCAAAAAGAGGTACGTCTATTCTCTTCCGACGTCGTGGTTTATGACGATCATTGGAGGGTTTAGCTTCGACATATAGGAACTTTTATTTGCCGTGCCGTCTCAAATGATTGGAGAAGATCCTTGCCCCGCTTGTCTTTCCCTCTTCTATGGATTGTAGTAAGGTCTGGACTAGATTAAATAGGTTATCTTTTCTGAAGTGTTTCTGAACCGTCCGTTTGAAGGACTTTGCCTGAGAATGTATAATTTTTTAGTCGGTTATATTTTTGACATGACTTTTACAAAGGCAGTATTGTTTTCTGAATTCAAATCAATTCATCAGAACCAATATATGTTATTTTGCATAATATTTTCATTCACAAATATTGAAAAGATTGTTTAGATAATGAAGTAAATAAAAAATGAATAATGATATACAAGTATGATAATATAAATGGAAATATTAATCTGGCGACCAATCTATATGTTCTATTTTTAGAGTAGGCTCTATCATATGTGCTACATACGGTACATTTCTTATATAATTATTGCGTTGTCGTAATATGTTTCGTGTGGACTTTCCGTATAGTTATAGGAATGGCTCTTATTAAATTATATAGAATAATTGTATTTATCCCCACATAACGTCACCTTGATAGCAGTGTCGAAAACACAATTTCATATTGTATTGTATGTTACTTTGTACACATATGTGATACAACCTGGAACACGTTTGATTGATTGACCATGGCATGCATGCATTACTGTAAATTTGTAAAACTACCGTAGGAACATACGCCAATGTTTTGTTAACTGAAACTAGATCCTATTTTATTTATTATAAATTCATCCTGATCCAAGTAAAATCAACGTGAAATGCCATTTAGTAAAGAAATTAAAGACGAGCTGTTTGATACCTGGTCCCAACGTTTTGTACTGACATGACGTTATGACGTCGCATAACTTGCGGCGCAAAAGGGCGCGATTTTATAACGTTTCGGCGCTAAATTTTGCCTGACGTAGTGGCGGTTTTATGTCCATCGGAATTACGTTTTACACATTTGACTGTAATCCCTACTATAATGTTATCAACATGATCCTTAAACTCGTCCAAATTGCATATAAGACTGATAAACACTCTTTATGAATAATGTTTAGTTCTAACTCGCCAATGGGCTCGTTAAAATTAAACGAAACACATACATCTCATAAATCTTATACGAAATAGGAACGAGTTTAAGGTCCAATATATATCTATCATGCAGATAATCTTTCTTCTATACAAATACAGCTCTTCATACTAGACATATTTCCACACACCCGATATATTAGATGAGCTAAGGACGCAGAAATAAAAGTCGAACAAGGACAACCGTCCAACCAGAAACACGCACAAAAACAAACAAACAATATTAATAAAGTGCAAGCCATGCATCATAGGCAGAAAAGGACTGACAATAGGGCTATCGCCTTGGAAAGGTCAGTGGTAACATAAGGCCGCTGGGTTTCAAACCAAGTTCTAGTGTGAACCAACCATCACGCTTACCCTAGGTCATCTTTGAAAAAATATCCAAAATCGATGGGATATGGTCAAGTGCTATTTTTTCAACCAAATACATGTTTTAGGCAATGTCAATCATACCAGTACATGACAATAATTCAACACATTTTATGTGAAATAAATTGGTCCATATTTATCCAGCGAGAGCAGACAAGACATCATTTCTGAATAAAATCAAGCCATGTTATCACATCATCCAAATTTCGAAGTACAACACTTGTTAAAAACTACACAAGATAATAGTAAGGATGGCGGTGACCATGTAGTCACATATATCATGAGGATGGTAAGGATGGCTGTGACCATGTAGTCATATTTATCATGATGATGGTAAGGATGGCGGTGATCATGTAGTCACATTTATCATGAGGATGGTAAGGATGCCCTTTGACCATGTAGTCACATTCATCATGATGATGGTAAGGATGGCGGTGACCATGTAGTCACATATATCATGAGGATGGTAAGGATGCCTTTGACCATGTAGTCACATTCATCATCATGATGGTAAGGATGGCGGTGACCATGTAGTCACATATATCATGAGGATGGTAAGGATGGCTGTGACCATGTAGTCACATTTATCATGATGATGGTTAGGATGGCGGTGATCATGTAGTCACATTTATCATGATTATGATAAGGATGGCGGTGACCATGTAGTCACATTTATCATGATTATAGTAAGGATGGCGGTGACCCATGTAGTCACATTTATCATGATTATAGTAAAGAAGGCGGTGACCAGTAGTCACATGTATCATGATTACACAGTAAGGATGGCCGGTGACCATGTAGTCATATTTATCATGATTATAGTAAGGATGGTGGTTCCCATGTAGTCACATTTATCATGATGATGGTAAGGCTGGCGGTGATCATGTAGTCACATTTATCATGATTATAGTAAGGAATGGCGGTGACCATGTTGTCACATTTATCATGATTATAGTAAGGATGGCGGTGACCATGTAGTCACATTTATCATGATTATAATAAGGATGGCGGTGACCATGTAGTCATATTTATCATGAGTATAGTAAGGATGGTGGTTCCCATGTAGTCACATTTATCATGATGATGGTAAGGCTGGCCGGTGATCATGTAGTCACATTTATCATGATTTTAGTAAAGATGGCGATGACCCATGTATTCACATTTATCATGATTATAGTAAGGATGGCGGTGACCCATGTAGTCACATTTATCATGATTATAGTAAGGATGGCGGTGACCATGTAGTCACATTTAATCATGATCATAGTAAGGATGGGGGTTACCATTTAGTCACAATTATCATGATTATAGTTAGGATGGCCGGTACCATGTAGTCGCATTTATTATGATTATAGTAAAGATGGCGGTACCCATGTAGTCACATTTATCATGATTATAGTAAGGATGGCCCGGTACCCCTTGTAGTCACATTTATCATGATTATAGTAAGGATGGCGGTGACCATGTAGTCACATTTATCATGATTATAGTAATTATGGCGGTGAACATGTAGTCACATTTATCATGATTATTGTAAAGATGGCGGTCCCCGTGTAGGCACATTTATTATGATTATAGTAAGGATGGCGGTGACCATGTAGTCACCATTAATCATGATTATAGTAAAGATGGCGGCGACCCATGTAGTCACATTTATAATGATTATAGTAAGGATGGCCGGTGACCCATGTAGTCACATTTATCATGATTATAGTAAGGATGGCGGTGACCAGGTAGTCACATTTATTATGATTATATTAAGGATGGCGGTGACACATGTAGTCACATTAATCATGATTATAGTAAGGATGGCGGTGACCCATGGAGTCCACATGTATTATGATTATAGTAAAGGATGGCGGTGACCATGTAGTCACATTTATCATGATTATAATAAGGATGGCCGGTGACCATGTAGTCACATTTGTCATGATTATAGTAAAGATGACGATATCCATGTAGTCACATTTATCATGATTATAGTAAGGATGGCCGGTGACCATGTAGTCATATTTATCATGATTATAGTACAGGATGGCGGTACCCATGTAGTCACATTTATCATGATTAGAGTAAGGATGGCGGTGACCATGTAGTCATATTTATCATGATTATAGTAAGGATGGCGGTACCCATGTAGTCACATTTATCATGATTATAGTAAGGATGGCGGTGACCATGTAGTCACATTTATCATGATTATAGTAATTATGGCGGTGACCATGTAGTCACATTTATCATGATTATTGTAAAGATGGCGGTACCCATGTAGTCACATTTATCATGATTATAGTAAGGATGGCGGTGACCATGTAGTCACATTTATCATGATTATAGTAAGGATGGCAACGACCATGTAGTCACATTTATCATGGTTATAGTAATTATGGCGGTGACCATGTAGTCACATTTATCATGATTATTGTAAAGATGGCGGTACCCATGTAGTCACATTTATCATGATTATAGTAAGGATGGCCGGTGACCATGTAGTCACATTTATCATGATTATAGTAAGGATGGCAACGACCATGTAGTCACATTTATCATGGTCATAGTAAGGATGGCGGTGACCATGTAGTCACATTTATCATGATTATAGTAAGGATGGCGGTGACCATGTAGTCACATTTATTATGATTATAGTAAGGATGGCGAGACCATGTAGTCACATTTATCATGATTATAGTAAGGATGGCGGTGACCATGTAGCCACATTTATCATGATTATAGTAAGGATGGTGGTGACCATGTAGTCACATTTATCATGATTATAGTAAGGATGGCGATACCCATGTTGTCACATTTATCATGATCATTGTAAAGATGACGGTACCCATGTAGTCACATTTATCATGATTAGAGTAAGGATGGCGGTGACCATGTAGTCACATTTATCATGATTTTAGTAAGGATGGCGATGACCATGTAGTCACATTTATCATGATTATAGTAAGGATGGCGACGACCATGTAGTCACATTTATCGTGATTATAGTAAGGATGGCGGTCACCATGTAGTCACATTTATCATGATTATAGTAATTATGGCGGTGAACATGTAGTCACATTTATCATGATTATTGTAAAGATGGCGGTCCCCATGTAGGCACATTTATTATGATTATAGTAAGGATGGCGGTGACCATGTAGTCACATTAATCATGATTGTAGTAAAGATGGCGGCGACCATGTAGTCACATTAATAATGATTATAGTAAGGATGGCGGTGACCATGTAGTCACATTTATCATGATTATAGTAAGGATGGCGGTGACCAGGTAGTCACATTTATTATGATTATATTAAGGATGGCGGTGACCATGTAGTCACATTTATCATGATTATAGTAAGGATGGCGGTGACCATGGAGTCACATGTATTATGATTATAGTAAGGATGGCGGTGACCATGTAGTCACATTTATCATGATTATAATAAGGATGGCGGTGACCATGTAGTCTCATTTGTCATGATTATAGTAAAGATGACGATATCCATGTAGTCACATTTATCATGATTAGAGTAAGGATGGCGGTGACCATGTAGTCATATTTATCATGATTATAGTAAGGATGGCGGTACCCATGTAGTCACATTTATCATGATTAGAGTAAGGATGGCGGTGACCATGTAGTCATATTTATCATGATTATAGTAAGGATGGCGATACCCATGTAGTCACATTTATCATGATTATAGTAAGGATGGCGGTGACCATGTAGTCACATTTATCATGATTATAGTAATTATGGCGGTGACCATGTAGTCACATTTATCATGATTATTGTAAAGATGGCGGTACCCATGTAGTCACATTTATCATGATTATAGTAAGGATGGCGGTGACCATGTAGTCACATTTATCATGATTATAGTAAGGATGGCAACGACCATGTAGTCACATTTATCATGGTTATAGTAATTATGGCGGTGACCATGTAGTCACATTTATCATGATTATTGTAAAGATGGCGGTACCCATGTAGTCACATTTATCATGATTATAGTAAGGATGGCGGTGACCATGTAGTCACATTTATCATGTTTATAGTAAGGATGGCAACGACCATGTAGTCACATTTATCATGGTCATAGTAAGGATGGCGGTGACCATGTAGTCACATTTATCATGATTATAGTAAGGATGGCGGTGACCATGTAGTCACATTTATTATGATTATAGTAAGGATGGCGAGACCATGTAGTCACATTTATCATGATTATAGTAAGGATGGCGGTGACCATGTAGCCACATTTATCATGATTATAGTAAGGATGGTGGTGACCATGTAGTCACATTTATCATGATTATAGTAAGGATGGCGATACCCATGTAGTCACATTTATCATGATTATTGTAAAGATGACGGTACCCATGTAGTCACATTTATCATGATTATAGTAAGGATGGCGGTGACCATGTAGTCACAGTTATCATGATTTTAGTAAGGATGGCGATGACCATGTAGTCACATTTATCATGATTATAGTAAGGATGGCGACGACCATGTAGTCACATTTATCGTGATTATAGTAAGGATGGCGGTGACCATGTAGTCACATTTATCATGTTTATACATGCTTTTGTGGTGTACCACTACCTGATGGTGAACGGTCACAAATACTTCCACATGTCCTGGTGGTGTAAGGATGTCGGTGAAAATTGGAGTCATATACCGTATACTATATGACCTGCTGGTGGACGGATGGCGGTGAAAATGGAGTCATATACAACATACTACATGTCCTGGTGGTATACGAATTGCGGTGGAAATGGAGTCATATACAATAGAATATATGACCTGGTGGTGGACGGATGGCGGTGAAAATGGAGTCATATACAACATACTACATGTCCTGGTGGTATACGAATGGCGGTGACAATAATATCATATACAGTATACTATATGACCTGGTGGTGGACGGATGGCGGTGAAAATGGAGTCATATACAATAGATGGTATACGGATGGCGGTGACAATGGAGTCTTATACAGTGTACTACATGACCTGGTGGTGTACGGATGGCGGTGGAAATGGAGTCATATACAGTATACTACATGACCTGCTGGTGTACGGATGGCGGTGAAAAGGGAGTCATATACAGTATACTACATGACCTGGTGGTGGACGGATGGCGGTGAAAAGGGGGTCATATACAGTATACTATATGACCTGGTGGTGTACGGGTGGCGGTGAAAATGTAGTCATATACAGTATACTACATGACCTGGTGGTGTACGGATGGCGGTGAAAAGGGAGTCATATACAGTATACTACCTGACCTGGTGGTGAACGGATGGCGGTGAAAATGGAGTCTCATATACAGTATACTACATGACCTGGTGATGTACGGATGGCGGTGAAAATGGAGGCATAAACATTATAATATATGTGTACATGGAGTCATATAAAGTATAAGACCGTGCTCCAAAACTGTAGGGTCGAATTAAGAGGTACCACATTATAATTCATTTTACGATATTCAATAATTGATATTTTAAAAACCCATGAAAAATATACTTTTATTCGGCACATGTACATTATAATATGACCTGAACACCTGGATAGAGATTTGATAAACGGTTTTGTGGAGTAATTTGCCGTTATTTGGTGGATTAGTTACTTTAACGGAGTGCGGATTTATTGTTTTAAGTATTACTTGGTAGATTGTAGGAGTTAATCAGGATACTATTTGTGTACACGTATGTGGATAAAAACACAAAATAAGATAATATTAAGTTTGATAGGATTATATTTTTTTTATCTTTCTATTTCATTTTTTTTTTTTTTTTATTTTTTTTTTTTATCCGTCCTTTTTTTATTACGAAATAAACATTTTTATTCAAGTGTTTTTTTTAATCGAATATTGTTTTGATGAGACTGGTGTCATACTTTGTCCTCCTGTTCTATCCAGTGGTAAGTGAACATCGTACATCGGTAGTGTTTACTAAGGGAAACATAGGCGACATCCTTACCGGCGAATTGATGCTTTGCGTCCAGTTTTTCTTGCATCTAGGTTTATTTTTATTTGCATGTTCACCAGCTCGTGGATAATTTGGGTATTCGTCTGACTAAAAAACTGATTCATCAGTGACTCATTCATATTCATGGATTACAAGCGGGGTTCTGTATTTTAGCCGTGCAATATTTAAAATCAATATTATTGAACTCAGATGGCGATGCATGGGTTATATCTGCATAGCACAGGTAATGAAATATATTTAAGATACATAATTACAGATTCAATCTATGTGTTAGTAAGAGAAGAGCAGTTCCCGGATTCCTATGTACCCTGCTCCGCTCCCTATCGGTGGCCCTAATTCAATTCAGAATCAAATAAAATATGCGCATGGAATAAATTGAGCTCAATTTTATCTTCGGTTTGAATATTATTAAGAAATAAGAAACCGATAGGAAAAGGTCGCAGACACGTTTTTTTTTGCTTGTTTTTTGTTTGTTGTTTTTTGATGGTGGGTGGGGAGCGGGTAGTCATAAATATTAGTTCATATGAGGTTTATACTGCTAACGGTTATACCTATAATTCAATAACAATGTTCTTTGATCACAAGCAATTTATATAACAACAATCTTAAAGAATAATATGCACTAATATTAATGATTATACGGCACAAACTAACCGAGTCGATGAGTTTTTCAGAACAATTTATTTCAAATCGAACGAATTATGGGGTCTACTTTAGAGCATACGGATTTAATATGGAACTCAAGCACATTATAATGGTTGTATTCATATTTGGATTGACACCTTTAAGGCTTCCAAATCGTCTCTAGTGCCTTTAAAATAACTTAAAGGGAATATAGCGACACATCCAAACAATCTTTATTACTGAGAGTTCTGAAAAACTTGGAGAAGGGTGAAATAATTATCAAAATCTGATGATAAACAAAGAAGATATGATCGTTTGAAGGTTCTGTCGAAGTGGATATGGAAGCCGCCATTTTTAGAGCTATGACATCACAGCTCTAAATGACCATATATGGACTATTGATAAACATGAAAATGTACTCATTTACAGGTGTTAAAGTAACTGTACGAAGAATATGTATAACTAATGGCAATAATGCTTTATATGCCCAGTTAAGGAATTTGCATTAATTTTCAGTGATTAGCTTTGCTTTAAATGGAATTTATCAATATTCCATATATGGTCATATCGAACTATGACATCATAGTTTTCAAAATGGCGGCTCCCATGTCCATTTAGAACAGACCTTTAAATGATCAAATATTTTTTTGTTTATGATCTGATTTTGATAATTCTTTTACCTTTTTGCAAGTTTTTCAGAACTCTCAATAAAAGAGCTTGTTTTGCTGTGTCGCTACATTCCCTTTAATTGATCGTGATGAAAACACAAACATATTGTGTATTCCATGTTAAGTTTTATTAGTTTTAGAAATATATCAGTGTTAACATTTTTTTATTTGTTGATTATTAAAAAAACACTCAGGATTCTTACCTTCAAATTATATCACATAATTGTTTATATTCCCGACATTGTTAATGTTTTGCAAGCTAATTTTAGTTCAATACTAAAACAGTTTGCTCCCACAAATCCGACATCTAACGAGCATACACTGGAATTTGACTAAGTGCTTTTTTCTCTTTCAGATCTAGTCGCTTAACGCCTGGCAGACTTTGTTAGAACGATACATTAAGATATATTAAAATACCAATACTGTTATAATGATAGTTATTGAATATTGAACTCACTATTTGATATTTAGCCGTAACACATGATTTAAAACAGATATTAAAAACCTATCCACCAGAAATGCATGCTTGTGGTAGGGGCAGTAGAGTATAGACACCGATATATTTATTTTCTTATTTGTAAAGTATTTAAACTTACACATTGAAAACAGATTTAAATGAAATGTAAATATATGTATAAGTGATAATGCGAATTATATAGATATCAAAGTAGGTATTATACATTCACATTCGTTTGTTTGTGTGTTTGTTTAGTGTTTAACGTCAATTTCCAGCACATTTTCTCACTAAGTCGAGCTCATAGTGGGATTCGAACCCTCATCGGTGAGGGTCGAGATTTCAAACGTATTATCGTTACCCTATCGACCACGGATTCGCATTCAATTAATTTTTTTAAATTTTATTTCTCTATACAAGTATGCGCATTTTAGGAATTTAACATCTGTATTCTATCATATCTTGGCATGAACAACGTTCATTACTTGATAATATGATCAGCTCGCTCATGCAGCACCGTATATGCGAGTAATTTGATATTTAAAACATAATTAAGCAGTGCATGTAGCGTGGTATGTGCGAGGTATCAACGGTAATTTGATATTTAAAACATAAGATAATGCATGTAGCGCAGTACGTGCTAGGCACCAACGGTAATCAGAAGATAGTGCAGGTAGCGCGGTATGTGCGAGGCATCAACGGTTATTTGATATTTAAAGCATAAGGTAGTGCATGTAGCGCGGTATGTATGAGGCATCAACGGTAGATTGATATTTAAAACATAATTAGGCAGTGCATGTAGCGCGGTATGTGCGAGGCATAAACGGTAATTTGATATTTAAAACAGAAGGTAGTGCATGTAGCGCGGAGCGTGCGATGCATCAACAGTAATTTGATATTTAAAACAGAAGGTAATGCATTTAGCGCAGTATGTGTGCGGTATCAACGGTAATTTGATATTTAAAACATGATTATGTAGTGCATTTAGCTCGGTATGTACGAGGCATCAACGGTAATTTGATATTTAAAACATGATTAGGTAGTGCATGTAACACGGCATGTGCGAGGTATCAACGGTAATTTGATAACTAGTACTGATTTGCTAGTGTATCGGGCGAGGTATATGAAAGGTAAAAGGGGTATTTGATTCTAAACACATGATAAGCTAGTGCCAGCAACGGGTTATGTGCAAGGTACCAAGGATAATTAGTTTTAAAAAGCAAAACAGTATTGGCTGGTGCATGCAATGGCGTATTTGCGAATTAATACATAGAAATTGAAATCATTTTTTTTTCTTGTTGTTAAATAACTTTATTAATGTAGCGAGGTATTTGCAAGGTATAAAATGCAACTTGGTATATATTAATATTTCATTATTAAAAACAGTATTAGCTGGTTAAATAGCGATTTTTTGGGGAGGGATAATAATAGCCTGGTACAAGTAGCGAGGAATTTGGGAGGGATAAAGGTAACCTGGTACGTATAGCGAGGTAATTGGGAGGGATAAAGGTAACCTGGTACATGTAGCATTGTATTTGGGAGGGATAAAGGTAACCTGGTACATGTAGCGAGGTAATTGGGAGGGATCATGATATAATCTGGTACATGTAGCGAGGTATTTTGCGAGGAAACAAAATAATTTGGTAATAAAACATGATAATCTGTTGAATCAGGGTTTTACTCAATAAACATAGAGTACAGGGTAACATATTTTAAAGGGACACACGGCAATTTTGATTTGTTTAAAACTCACGGTGTCCCGTTAGTTTTTCTATATAACTTGCATGTCATTAATATTAATTATAACAATGGTTCAAAGCAACTTTTTTTTTACATATCACTTACTTTTGATTATAGTGCACCAATACTATATTAAAAAAATGTGCTGCAATAAGAAAGACAGTTGGAATATCAAAAATGTGTTTAACTATACATGCTATATGCAGTTTTAAAGAACACATCATACAGGATTAATAAATAGAGGTGCCAATTTTAATGCTTGGCCAATGTTTGTGGGAACTTGACCCAGGAACAATAGAGGGCGGTTATAAACTGGATGTCGGTATTATCCATTAATTGCATTTCACACCCAACATTGGACTTAGCCGGAACGGCAGTTCGACCATTATGTCAACATGGCACTAGTGAACCTAATTTGCTTTCTAATGGCTAATAGAGAGTGTTAGTATATGCAAATATTTACAATAACTAAATATTTGATCAAAATTTTAATTCGAATCGATACCAGTTTGCCCGACGTTAACGATAGCTTTGATGTATGTTGATCTTCTGTTTTAGTTACGATTATGCGACCTTTAAGGTCAGTTTTTTATATATAAAATAAGACACACCCATTAGAAATATGATTATAAGCCTATACAAGATGATATGTAGACACAAACTATGCTTTATGTGTTTACTAATTGTAAATATGTCAAACAATTGCGTAAGACTTGGCAACGAAAATAAGAGTGCCTAAGTATAAAGGCAACCCTGGATATAAAAATGTGATGTATAATTTTAGATATCTATGAGGAGCCTACGTACATTTCGGATATCTACGAGGAGCCCATATGTTAAATATCGACAACGCGTCCATATTTAAGCTATCTACCTGGAGCTCGTAGTTTATACATCTACGGGGATCCGATGTTTTAGGTTTCTACGAGTAGGAAGCGTTCATATTTTAGAGGTATACGAGATGCCTATATTTTAGATATCAACGAGGAGCCCGCATTTTATATATCTAAGAGGAGCCCATATTTTATATATGTACGAGGATTGCATATTTAAATATCTATAAAAATCCCATATTTTAAATTTTAGATATATACGGGAAGCCCATGTTTTAGGTTTCTACGACTTTGAAACACCAATATTTTAGAGGTATACGAAATACCCATATTTTAGATATGTACTAGGACTCCATATTTTATATGTCTACGAGGATCCCATATTTAATTATCTACAAAGAGCCCATATTTTAAACATCAACAATGAACCCATATTTATATATCCACGGTCAGTCCGATATAAACGATGCTTAATATTTGTAAATATTTAGCCAGCAATTATAGGACGTCCCAGACGTGATGTTGAAGCTTTGCTAGTATGAGATCGCTCACGTGCCAAATTATCGGAACCAATCAGATTGCAGATCGTGGCATTTGTTATATACTATTTAATACCGCAACAAACCAACTGCATCTTTGGCGCAGTCGGTTATAGCGCGCAGTCGGTTATAGCGTCGTCTACTATGTGTCTACTGAACCTTTAGGGTTCGAGCCTTATATAAGGCGACATTTTTAAACCTTACAATGTTAAGATGGTATAACGAAACTACTACGGAATAAATCTGATTTTTGTCAAGACCACGTTACACCATAAAAAAAAACAAGTTCACCAGACCAATTAACTGTATGTTGTTTGTTTTAGCTCCGCCCCGAAACGGTCAAAACTAAATGTTTTCCATTGGGGAATAAAAATGCAACGCATTTAACTCGCCAAAAAGTTCATCAAAAAGTTCATAAATCTTATGTAGAATTTGGACGGGTTTAAGATAAAAAAAATTATCACATGACATTGCCGTCACATGATAAAAATTAATTACGACGAACAACGACGTGAGACAAACGTCATGTGACGTTATCACGTCTTTTCATAAACAACACTCCCGGGGAATCTGTACGCAGCGAGCACATTCAGATTGCTATCGTAGTCTGGAAGCGTATATTTGTATCAAATAGTGTGAGCCGTACTACTTCGTAGCGAACAGTAACACAATTGCAGATAGTTTTTAAGCGCTTTAGTAGTTGCTTCTTTTTTTTTGGCGTATTGATTTGACTTTTACATCAACCATACAGCTTTGACACCTGTTTTTCACAAATTTAATACTTTGATGATTTTATACATAAGTTTTACAAATTATAACACTGAAATGGAATAACTAGATTCAAATAACACAATTTACGAAACTGAAAAGATAAGAATGATTATCGGATATTACTTTATAATTCCAAGTATATTGTTTGCGTTTGAAATGGTTGGAGTTTCATGATAAGCCACACAAAATAAACATCATCAACATTTGTTTATAAATTTCATTGATATAATCTTTCGTACTAGGCACTAACGTGTTCTCGCAATGTACAGATTCCCCAGGAGTGATCAATGTGTTTATTATTTAGAGTTCGTGGTTTATCTCTTTAAAACAGCCATTTAACGCTGAATTAAAAAAAACAACAAAAAAAAGACACTAAGATTCGATCTTGTTAATGATTTATTATGATGTGTTGGTAAATAATATGTTCACGACTTCGATCATGATGAATTTATAAGAAATAAAATAGCTTTAGTTTACCAAGTGTGTGTAGTGTTACAAATTAACAAATTAACTGCACTGAGTCCAGACAATCAAAATATTTCCAGGTTGTAAATTACGCGTGTGTACATACAACATAATATGAAAGGGTGTTCAGTGGAATTGAATGTTGTTTAACGGCTCATCAACACAGTATAGGTTATTTAGAGCCGCCCCAGAGAGAGGGGAAGGATACATAGGAATCCGGGAACCTGCCCTACTCTTATTATCGAATAGATTCCTATGGTTCTTTAACGTGCTCGGAGGATAGACCGATACACGGGACCGCCCGGTTTTTCGTCCCCATCCGACGGACGAGGCTAAGGTAAAGTGTCTTGCCCAAGAACACACCGACGGAACTCACCTACGGAGGATTGAACCCGGGGCCTCCGGTTACAAATCCGCCGCGCTACCGACTGCGTCACGCCAGCCCCCTGTGTTCAGTGGACGCAATGTGACAAATATTAAAGAAGATGATACAAATCCTGTTGAACATATCATGAACATATCACTTGTATACACACTATCGATTTAATATCGTTTGAATTTATAACTTAATTAAATGTCACTGTGTAATACATTATTCACATGAGAGTTTATGGATTTCACATTAATTTATCTTGACCACACTGTCGAAGAAGTAATTTACAACCGCACTCTCGTATGACTCAGTCTTTACACACATTTTTCAAATCTCATAATAACATATACGCATATATTTCTACTTGAATCTATTCAATATTTGCTTTACAAATTCACACGCTTTTCTAAATTCTTTCTTGTTTGTTGAATTCATAATGTTGTAAAATGTATGTATATTCGGCTTTTTATAGTATTTCTTTTTCAATAAAGTCTTTCGTAACATACTAAGTGTTTTACATGTTAGAAGGTAATGGTATTCATCTCCTATATCTTCATTACATAAAGTACAGATTCTGTTATTATGCACAATTTTATTCCAGCGTCCAGTTTCAATTGGTAACTTATGGTTTCTTGTTCTAAACTTTACCATATACTTGAGTAGTTTACCGGGTGTATCTGTCAAGTATCTCTCAAAGCCAAATTGAGTTTTAAATAATCTGTATATATAATAACTACTAGAATTTTCAACTGTTTCATACCATTCGTTTAAAAATAGATCTACGAGCTTTGATGTGCAGATGCAATCAACCACTTACTATTTGGAAAGTCGTGCGTTTCCCAGATGCCACTAAACCCACTGATACATTTAAGCCATTTAACATTTAATTTTTTCTTTGTACTATTGCTATATTTGTATAAGCTATGCAATACTATGTACACATCAGCTGAGAGTTTATTACTTTCTGGAGACACTACCTTTGACCAAAATGATAACATTTTTGTGTAAATATCAATTGAAATTGGCATAGTACCGGTTTCGCCATATACCATACAATTTGGTGTAGATGTTTTTATATTTAATACGTGTTTTAAAAACTTTAATTGCATTCTTTCTATTATTTCTAAATACCCAAACCCCCAGATTTCACACCCATATAACAAAATAGGTTTAACTGTTTTATTAAAGATGTCAATTTGTAAATCGACACATTAAGGTAGTTAATTTAAGGACAATGCAACAGAAATGTAATTATTATACTTTGAGAATAGTATTTGTATATATGAAATATTTAGTTGTCCTATATCTCTATTTTAATTACAACATAACTTTAAAGGGAATACAGGCACACAGCAAACCCTTCGTCATTATTGAGAGTTTTGAAAAACGTGGAAACATATGAAAGAATTATCCAAATTGGATGATAAACAACATATATAACCATTTTAAGGTTTGTCCAAAATGGATATATTGGAGCCGCCATTTTGATAACTATGACGTCATGGTTCAAAATAATCAAATATGGCATATTGATACATATCATTTACCTTTGCGACATCGTCATCGGACTGATCGTTTTCTTCCATCGTGCCTGTAGATTCGCTTGTTTCTATTTCTGTACTCACTGACTTACTCGTTTCACCATTCGATGTTGTCGGTGAGTTTTGCAAATCCGTAAATCTGACGTCCTTCTCCCTCTTTGCTGGATCTGAATTATTCATTTCTTCTTCAAGGTTCCCTGTAAATAGGATACTAGTTGTGGATACGAATGTTGATTAAAGGCTCGTAAACACATTATATGTTATTTAGAGACATCCCGGAGAGAGTGTAAGGATACATAGACATCTGGAAACCTGCTGTGTGGCACCGCATAGAGCCCCTTCGTATAGAGCTACCTCGGTACGCATATAACTACTCCTGACGCTCTATGCGAAGGGGACTGTATCTGGGAAACAGGATTTTTACTATTTCGCAAATTTGAACAGCGAAGCTCTATGCGAACGGTAGGCATAGCCAAACCGCATGCAGCGACAACACTGATAATGAAGGGAACACTATATCGGATGTGCAGTTCTTTTATTTCATTGTAAATTCATTGTCGTGATGCTACTTGTATTCTCGCTGAACGTTTTGAAGTTTCCTAAATATTCAGAATATGACCTTCGGTTTGGGTATAAAACATCAGTTTCGGAGTCGTATCTACCATGTCTACTATAAATATTAAATCTCGGCAACTGCATATGATACTGAAATAGATTTCGCGTTGTCCGTCCCTAATTTTGTCCGTCCGTCAGTCTGTCATATCAGTCCGTGGCCATACGTATGCAATTGACGGCTGGATGTTTATGATACCAAATGTATATCCCAGAAGTAGGATGTGTTCGAGCAAGTTTCGTCCAGATCGCCTTAGTTGCACTATAGTTATTGTCCATGAATTGATAAAATCACAAAATGAAGATTGTTTCTTGTATAACTGTACCAAAATGATAGTTATTGCCCACGTAATTGCATTAAGATTATTTAATGTAAAACTTTTGTGAGTAGGTTGCATTTTTGCATAAATGTAAACCATTAATGCAAGAAATGTAAGTTACAGAAATTTACGTTGTTATTTATCATAAAGTTCAAGGTCACGCTTAAAGGACAAAGATCTCATACTATTAGCTTATTCTCACTCGATAATGGGGCATAATACTCAAAAGTCTCATTCTGAGTAAGTTTGGTAAGAATCGATGCGGAATTGTGTCCCCTGGCCTGTTCAAAAGCAAATAATGGACTGTAGATCGGGTTAAAATGGGAGCTCTATGCGAAGGGAATTCCGATAACCCACAGACAAGTCAAAAAAGACATAACAATTATTGCTTAACATGTTGACACATAACGCAGATCCTAGGGAGTACCAACGATATAAACCTAAGAAAACAAAGTAAAAAAAAGAAAGAAAATAATACTTCCAAACCACCACTAGGCAAATATTTCCCCATAAGAATTATGACTTTTTTGACACTCTGAAACCTCAGTAATTCTTTGCAAGAAATGTAATATAAAGCAACATGTTTATCAAGGAAAATTTAATTAAACACAATGCGAAACAGAAACAATAGAAAACAGAAGAAAGTTTACCATCAATAATTATTCCTAATACACAGTACTTAGTCCTAGATCCATTGCCTATCGCTCACATTATAACGTGTGATTGCTTTTCCAGGCTATTGTCAACCGTTGTGAAATAAATCGAAGAACATTATTATTTTAAAAAAAGCACCAGATGCCATTCAGCTCTTGGAAATTAACTGCCATATGTTCACAGCGTTTTAATTAAAGAGTGCACGTGGAACATGTCGAGCTCACTTGCAATGTCTATCTGTACTGGGAGCTGGTTACCATCGTTTTAAGGTGAACACAACAGACATGCGGTTTATGTTAGAACAGTGTATTTATAAAAAAAAATCGATTTGAATTTGAATTTTGTTTTGTGATATAAGATATTGTCAATAATAACGTCTCAGATATGGCAATGTTTGACGTTTTACATGAAAGATCGCGTTGTATTCATTTTTAATGTTTTTGGCACCATATACAGGTTAAACTTGTAATTTATCAACCTCCGCGCAGTGATAGTGTAGCGACCAAACAAATCACGTGACGATAGCTGAGGCCATGTGATTACAAAATGGCGATACACTAGGTGCTTGGTACAGCAAGTCCAGACTCTATTGTGCCCATCGCGTCAGGTTTACCTCGACGTGTTCGTTGGCGGACGGGAGGGCTGGCGTGGCGCAGTCGGTAGCGCGGCGGATTTGTAACCGGAGGCCCCGGGTTCAATCCTCCGTGGTGCCACTGAGTTCCGTCGGTGTGTTCTTGGGCAAGACACTTTTCCTTAGCCTCGTCCGTCGGATGGGGACGTAAACCGGGCGGTCCCGTGTATCGGTCTATCAACCGAGCACGTTAAAGAACCATAGGAATCTATTCGATAATAAGAGTAGGGCAGGTTCCCGGATTCCTATGTATCCTTCCCCTCTCTCTGGGGCGGCTCTAAATAACCTGTACTGTGTTGATGAGCCGTTAAACAACATTCAATTCAATTCGTTGGCGGACGGACTATAAACCTTAGAACTACACACACACACACTGCTTGGTACAGCAAACTCTTGTCGTAACCAACAGGCAAATTGGCAATAACATCATCACCTACGAGAAGATGTTGAAAACATTCAACCTGTTTTGGGTTGAGTGTAATCTCTTTAAATTAAATTTACGCACAGCTTCTGTTATGTTCTCAACGGAACACATGTTTATTTACAAGTAACCAACTAACCGGTATGCATATAAAATATATATTCGCTAAAATTGGTGCTTTTTTATAAATAAATTATTTTTGTAACCAGATACCGTTTTTCACACTATTTTCCGGTATTATGAACAAAGCAAGTTGAAATATTGACCTAAAAATAGTTAACCAAACATTAAACTTAGCTGGATGTGTGTGTGTGTGTGTGTGTGTGTGTGTGTAATTCTAAGGTTTATAGTCCGTCCGCCAACAAACACGTCAAGGTCTTAGCTGGATGTGTGTGGTGGCAGTGGTTACTGTAACAGATAGGGGAAGTAACCACTGCGGGGAGTTTGGTAATTTACATCAAATGGTTCGCCTCGACGATACCATTCATTTAATATACAAAGTATGTCAATCAACAAAAGAGGTAACATTTTATTTTTTACTTTCTATTTCTTTCACTAACTATGCGGTTTTAAACGCCGGAAATAAATTCAAAGAAGCGGAACGTGCTTCATGGAATTTGCCATTTAGGTTATAATTGCGTAAATGAGTCTCCATGCCCCTTCCATAACAAAGTGAGAATGTTGACAACCCATTAAAATCTCAAACCTTGTTAGCATTCTGGGAAACATATTTTATCATGCAAATAATCATGTCTATTAAACACCTACACGGATATGAGGGGTTGAAAATCTAGAAAGAATTATTCAGCTGTATAATAACATGGGTCAAAGGTCAACGTTTCCTTTACCCCATGCAACTCTATACCCTGTATACATTCACTTCTGAAATTTATATAAAAAAAACTGTCAAAAGCCTGATGAGCTGCATTTTCAAATATCAATAACATACCCAGAATACAGTTAAAGCCAAAACATAACAGGTTCAACTGCACTAAACAAAAAGAAGAAAAAAAAAGATTAACACTCTTTAATACAGAACTACTTTCGAACGCACCAGGCGACCACATCCGGCTGATTTAGTGTAATTAAACCCTTATTACCAGTGTTTAAAACCACGCAAACGCCGAAAAAAGTACGAATCAATTATTAACTATTTATCTTATTGTAAATGTGAAAGTGCTGATAAATAAACACGTAGCAGCATCAAACACTCTTGGTATGTTAGCATCATCAGCAACACTGGTTGTCAATATCAAATGTATGTGTCGTTTGGTCCTAATTGTTTTGTAACAGTTATATATAAGATATGTGTACTTAATTGATTATTATCGCATTTTTTCGGTATTTTGCTTTGAAGAATGCCGTTCTCTAAATTCTGGTAACAGAACACCTTTTCGTGCTCTATTTGAACATGTGACGTATCAGTTTCGTAAACATCATGCCGAGTTTTAATTAACAATTCGATATATTATACTCTGGTACCTAATCTTTTGGGCAAACAGTGGCTTTAATTACGTTGAATGTTTTCATTTGCTTAACACCTTAGTCAAGATCGCATTTTTATTAAAATACACGATCACTGTTTCAGGTCTCACATGGCAATTAATTTTCCCATAGGGTCCCATTTTACGGTTGTTGATTATCTGTGTGTGCCGCATGACGTGTTTTCTCAGTGTAAATACTTTAAGATCATAACAGTACAGTCAATTGTTGATCATCATCAACTGCACGGACATCTCGGACAAGGTGCGAAATTACCCGATCACTCAGTGTTATTGACCGAGTTTAATACAAGACGCAGTCATCACACAGACATTCCGCAGACGTCAACTTACAGTGCAGACGACAATTATTCATCTCGGTTTAAACTACATCGGATACCAAATAATTTCATGGATAGTGACATATCGAAAAGGGCTATTCTCGAAATAATTACCAATATAGAAAGCGCGAGAGAAACACAAACTGAAATTGATACAATTTATGGTAACTTATGTGAAGTTATTATAAATGAAATGAACAATACAATTCCTAAATATAATACAACCAAAAGATCCCAAAAACGTTTTAAGTACCATAAACCGTTCTGGAACGACAACTTAAGTGAACTATGGAATAGTATGCGTATCAGAGAACGTGATTTTCTCAAGTGTAAAACTAGTGACGCTACTAGAAGAGCATTGCATCGTGACTATATTTCAGCGCGAGACGCTTTTGATAAACATCTACGTACATCCGAACGTAATTATAGGCGCAATATTTCATTCGAATGCGACGAAATGGTGAATAAGAACCCTAATGAGTTTTGGGAGAAAATTAAAACTTTGGGTCCACGGAAAGATAACTCTATACCAGTAGAAATAGTCGACGATCTAGGTTGCGTTATCACAGATCATGATATTGTTTTAGATAGATGGAAGCGTGATTTTGAGGGTCTTTATAATAATGGTCAGACTGACAATTGTGACGAAGCTCATTACAATCGGTCAAAAACTCATAAACTATTATTGGAAAATTCGATGTTGGACCCGCTGTATGATTCAAATTATCAGCTTAATAACAATATAACCTTACAGGAAATTACGGTTATAATCATGCACACCAAGTCCAAATCCGCCTGTGGCTATGATAGAATACCATATACTGTTCTTAAATATCCACCTGTTATAGCAATTTTGTACAAGCTATTTCAATTTGTGTTTGACACGAGCATTATACCACACGAGTGGAGAAAAGCTATTATATGCCCTATTTTGAAAGACGCTAATTCTGATCGAAGAATACCTTTGAACTACAGAGGGATTAGTCTTCTCTCTTGCATAAGCAAACTTTATAGTTCATTCATAAATAGACGTCTTACAATGTTTTTGGAAGACAATGATATACTTGCGGACGAGCAGAATGGATTCAGGAAAGATCGTTCATGTGAAGATCATATATTTACTCTTAACAGTGTTCTCCGTAATAATCAATCTGTTTTTACTGCGTTCATCGATCTGCGCAAAGCGTTTGACTTTATAGATCGTGATATGATGCTTTACAAGTTACTTTTATACAAACTTGATGGAAAGATATACAACTCCATCAAAAATATCTACGCAAGTTCGGTATCGTGTGTCCGTCTTAATGGTTCGCTTACTGAGTGGTTTAATTGCGCATCCGGAGTGAAACAGGGAGATAACTTGTCACCGACGCTGTTCTCGATATTTATTAATGACCTTGTCCGTGAGATAAATGACCTTGACCTTGGTGTCCTGCTTGATGACCGTAAACTGTCGGCATTATTATATGCTGATGACATTGTGCTCTTGGCGAGTTCGGAAGAGGATTTACAGCGCATGTTAGATACCTTTCACAATTGGTGCCGTAGGTGGCGTGTACTTATAAACACTGATAAATCCAAGTGCATCCACTTTAGAAAACCGCGTAGTAATAAAAGCAATCATGTTTTTAAAATTGGTGATAATGTATTAGAAACAGTCGGACAGTACAAATACTTAGGTGTCATATTTCATGAACACTTGAATTTTTCTTATAATTGTGACGCTTTAGCTAAAGGTGCAGGCAGGGCTCTTGGAAGCATTATATCTAAAATACATAAATTCAAAGAATTTGGTTTTAATTCATACGAAAAACTATATTACAATTGCGTAGTTCCAATTCTTGATTACGGTTCGTCTATATGGGGTCACAAACAGTATCAGTCGATAGACAATGTCCAAAATCGTGCCTCCAGATACTTCTTAGGCGTTCATAGATTCGCTCCAGTTCCAGCTATTATCGGCGACACAGGGTGGCTACCAAGTTTATATAGACATTGGACCTCGATATTACGGTTTTGGAATAGAATGGTGACTTTTGATGACAATCGTCTAACAAAACGTGCTTTCAACTCTGACTATACCATTTGCAATAATAATTGGTCAAGCAGTGTTAAAAACATAATGCAAGAACTTGGTTTGATTATTCACTTTAATAATAAAACTACCGTTAATATGTTAACTTTAAATGTCATTATAAGAGACTATTACGAGAGAATTTGGATACAAAAGACTAGAAGTTTACCGAAATTGAGGACTTATATTCTATTTAAAGAAACCTTTGTTACCGATAATTACGTGAAAATGACACTTACTAAGGGTGAGCGATCTATTTTAGCCCAATTTCGTTGTGGTATACTACCAATTAGAATTGAAACTGGGAGATACGTCGGCGAAAATCAAAACCAGAGACTCTGTAGATATTGTAATGATAATGCTGTTGAAGATGAACACCATTTCTTACTAGACTGTTCTTTTTATAATGATATAAGAAACACTATATTTAATACAACTCTACATAACAGAGACTTTTTAACTTTTGATAAGAACGAGAAACTTAAATTTATTATGCTTAATCTTCAGAGGAAAGTTGCAAAATACTTATTTAAAGCTTTTCTTAAGAGACGCAACTCAACTTATATTGTTACATAACTTATTGTTTTAGCAAGTATAATGTCATTGCTATAAATGTGCAATCGTATTTAATATCCACTGAACTATTTATTATTGCTTTATTTAATTTATTTAACAATTGATATTTATATCATGTGATTTACTTAATATTATTATTTATAGATAGTGACTTATAGGTCCGTTGGGCCGGGTGCTTGATTTCCAGTAATCTCATACATGTTTGATTTTGAATTGTATATGCACATGTCACTTTAATAAACTATTTACTTACTTACTTACTTACTTACAGCTCCTGTGGAGGTTTTTGCCGAAACTGTGGAAAATGGAGGTCTATGAGTACCTATATACTAAGTATCAACCTAGGAATATGTCAATAATATTCTCATTGTTTTGTGTATTTTGAGCTTGATTAGAGATACGGTTAAACTGCAAAATAACGAGTGTAAATCGTCTGCTCTGATTGCATGAACATATTTTAAAACTTTTAAATCAGTGTGTTTTCTTAGAAATAAGTTATAACACTTATACAACATGAAGTACTTTGAATTAGTGAAGCTTTCGATGTTCCTAATTCTAAAATATGCCAGTTAACATTATTTTGACATCATGTTTTAATAGCATTAACACTACAAATGCGTTTACAAAAGAATTTTATTGAAATATTTAATGTTAACGCTGAATTACAGTTACTTGAATTTCAAACAATATTCAATGTAACCCTAGGTAATTTAAGATTATCCATTTTTCATTTTTTTATAGACGGAAAATCTGCTATAAATGGGTCAAATTTGTATGTTTTTTTTTATTATTTCATACCAATTTTAAGAATTTTATATCTTTAAGCGATCTTTGACTAATGTTATGTGTTTTATCAGTACATTTCATGTTTTTATATAAAGGGAGGGTAACTCTCAAAAGATGTAACAATTTAAACAAAAAATAAATATTTTACAAACTATGGGTCAAAACAAAATACTTATCATATATCTGTTCTAAAATATATTTAAAATAAGAAAATTAGTTAAGATACAAAAGTTGATACTTAGCAATTGTGTTCAGTGTATGTATATGTGAGTCTCGATTAACTATGGCTACATATTTACTTCATTTAAGCTCACCATAGTCTTTGATTATTTGTTTGAATGGTGTTTTTTTAATGTTTTTTACATCATATTAGCACACGTTAGGCCATCATGTTAAGTGTGCAAAAGGTGAAATACTGCAATCAGACATTGTCCGTCCGTCAGTCCGTCCGTAGGTTCGTCATCAATCCGTCTGGCGACATTTAGGTAGTTTACACAACATACAACTTAGTTTCTTTTAGAGGTAATCAAAACTTATCAATTAAATAACCATGAAATATATATATATGTCCGAACACCGAAGTAGCCAGCGCAGATCTGACAAACGGGGATTCCTCTGGGTACTGCGTCTTTTTTCAAAGACAAGACCACGGAAAGACCATCACTCGTGCTAACGAGAATGTTTTGCACACATTGTTATGTAAATAGTTTCTTTTTTTAAAATGAATTCAGGGTTACACTTTAACATTACTGTCCAGGTTTGCTTTTGCATATTAGAGTTATACCCATGTGATTCAAAATATAGCATAGCCCTGGTCGTCACCATATCATAATACTCATACAGAGTGCAAACCAAGGGCGACCGACTGCGTCTTCTAATTTAATAAGCAGATGAAAGAATGAATGAATGAAATGAATGAATGAATGAATGAATGAATGAATGAATGAATGAAGGAATGAAGGAATGAAGGAAAGGAAAGGGAATCAGAAAATATTACGAAATGGTCGTCATAAGATTCCTGAATAAAACTTAAGGCAAGTTCAGCTGAGTAGAGGCCTTGTCAGGCAGGCGGCTCTTTATGCTGTGTTTGTGAACAACAGCTGCTGCAGCTACATTGTCTCCATCTTTAGAACCATCTGTGTATATATGTTGAAAGTTACTGTATTTCGATTTAATTTGAAAGATAGTAGGATCTGTAATGGATTTGTTATTATTACAAAGATCAAAATTAATTGTTGGTGTTTCCAAAGTCCACCGTGGAATTTGTGGTACTTTGTACTTGGCAATCAAAGGCCGAATGGCCTTCGGTTTTCAATCAAAATGAGGTTTATAATTAGGATTAAAAACAGTATCGAAAGTTGGATTTGAAGGGTTAGATTGTAATTTAATGGTATATTGAAGGGCTAATTTGTCCCGTCTATGAGACAGTGATGGTTCATTAGCTTCAACATATAGACCTTCGGCTGATGATGTACGAAAGGCTCCTAAGGCGAGTCGTAATCCTTGATTATGTGTAGGATCGAGCATCTGCAAGTACGACTTGCGAGTCAATAAGCGGATTAGGTATGTGTTCTGGGTAGATACGGGTTCATAAGAGCCTAGTATACACAGTGTCAGTTTTAAAACAGTTCAGTATACAAAGTGCGTGTGCATTTCTGAAACTAGTTTTGCCTAGTCTAGAGCCAATGTTGAAGAGTATGTCCAGTACACAAAGTACACGTGATTGGACAGACCCTTGGACAGGATCTTGCTGTATAAATGGGGTCCCAACCTGTAAGAGGGAGACTCGATCGCACACTGTTTAACGAAACTAACCCGCCAAATGACGGGGAAATTAAACTAACAAAAAAATCATCAAACTCTATACTGGTGTTCAGGTCATATACTAATGTTTATGTGCCGTTTATAAGTAGTATTGATGGGCTTTTAAAATACCTGTGATTGATTCGATGCGTAAGATGAATTAGGAGTTGGTAACTCTTAATTTGATTCTCCAGTTTCGGGATTTGCCCTGGCTGGTTAAAGTCATTTATATTGTGTCTATAGCGTGGGATTCTCAAAATATGTAAGTTATATATATACCTTGTTGTTTAGGTATAGAAACGGTGTACGTATGTTCTTATATGTGGCTGTTGTAAGCGGGTTTGCTACTTTAAGATTAGAGACTTGAGAACACATTCGTCTGATACACTTGTGTATATATGCTTGTGTAAATTAAAACTGTAAAAAAAAGTTTATCAAGACTATCATGTTCGGACTTTTAGTATTTTGCTATAGTACACTAGTTTATCCAGCATGATGTGCGGAAGAACGGCTTATTTACAACTACTTGGTCATACAACATTGAAGAGAAACAATAGTTCCATCTACAGCATGTTTCTAAGGGGGAACTATTTTCGTTAGTGGGAAGCAGTTTATTTTGGAAATTGTATGAAAGCTTTTTGAAAATATTTTTTTTTACCTGTATCGATGCAGTTTGTTGTGCAATGTAGTAACTTTATATGTGTAATATGTTTGTAAAATGCGCGAAAAACGCATTTAATATCGTTGAATTTTAGAAAGAATTCATATCTCTTTATAACAGCTTTATGACAGATATAGATAATTCCTTTAATCCCTCGGAGAAATCAAAAAAGTTAGAACAGAACAGAACATATATTGTATTTAACTTGTACATACGTACATCGTTATAAATACATACATAAATTGTCATGCATAATAAGTCAAGTGTTTTCAGACAAAAGTACATTTGCTATGAGCAATATTAATGTTGAGTAACTGATAAATTAGAATGAGACGGGATTTGTTCAAGCTAGCATAATTAAAACGTTGACGTCAACATTTTATTGAAAATGGATTTCCTCAGTACACGCATGTCATTGATCATTATTTAAACAATTGCCCATGAACAATTTATCTATGTGTGTCCTGTGTATGTGTGTCCTGTGACACGTTTCAATATTTGTCTTCCGAGATTGTGATATTTATATAATCAGTAGTTCATGTCAGCGACGCTGGAAACGTCATTAACCTTACGCAAATTGAATTTTAATGCAATCAGTGGGTGTCTTTTAATTTGTTTTTCATGTCATTTGGCCGAGGAAATGGTGTTTATCGATGAACTGTTGACTTCTTTTAATGAAATTAATATATACTCAGCTGCAAAAGAAAGTAGCCACTGAGTTTTGTTTAGATTTAATTGTATAAAGTCTTTTTAGAATTAATTGACAAATTCCAAAATGAATATGCCATGTTTGGTACCAAAGTTTGTATCATTCCATTGCCAATCTCATGTTGTCCTTTGTTTTTCAATAGGTTGAATCATTAAGGGAATGTTGCTTGATAAAGAGGATAGGGTGTATAGTAAAACTTTCAAAGTGGCTACTTTCTTTTGCAGCTGAGTATATTTACTTTTGCTCAATATACTGTTTAATTTTAAAATTCAAGATCAGTTTAAAGCAGTGGTTTGTTTTATAGCTCTTTTTTATTATCAATGTAAACTGGTATTCATAATTTAAAGCTTTTTTTATTCATCTCTAACCAACAACTTGTGCATTGTTCATTTAATATATCATAACGTTTCTATTAACATATTATGCCGTAGATATAACATTGTTTCGACAAATGTGTGTACAGTATTGTAAATGTATTGTGTTTGAGGACCATTTTTCAGACTGGTTGTAAGCCAAATATGTTATTGTGATAAATAAAGATATTATTATTATGCTAAAAATGTTAATTGAAGGCAACAAACGCAGTTCTGTTGAAGTCATGATTTCATTAAAATAAGCCTACAGTTCATCGATAAACATCATTTCCTCGGCAAAATGACAATGAAAATCAAATTAAATGGCACCCACTGATTGCATTAAAATTCAATTATTCGCATAACGTTATTGAAGTTCTCAGCATCGCTGATGCGAATTACTGATTAAGAATATCACAAGCTCGAAATATTAGTTTTTATACGTGCCATAGGGCACATATAAAATGGAGACGTCAATAGATATGGTAGATTAAACAAATCCAGTCCCTCACATGTTTTTGCTCTAAGGACGGAATATATTCCCCATATCTTTTATAAAGAGATACGATTTCTTTTCTAAATTTCAATAAAGTTAAATGAGTTTTTCGCACATTTTTTATATACATGACAATAAAACAAACTTAATCTGAACATTTTCTAGCGATACTGGCAAACAGAAAGGATTTAAAACAGCTATTAAAGAAAATGCCTTATTTTATCGACGCGGCAGTTCCCCCTTAGAACTGTTGTAGATTTATTTGTAAAGATATCTGCACAATTCAATGCAAATGGAGTACAAGTGGGTGGTCTGCCCTCTCCATTGAAAAATCGACGGTCATACATAAGCACAAAATCAAATCTAACATGTTTTGTGAAAATACACAACGCTGATTGGCAATTGGGGATTTTTTTTTAAAAAGCTATATATACCTCTGACATCACGTCCTTCAACGGTTAGAACGTCATTTTAAGTATAAGTTAGAGGCTATGAAGTGAAATTTTAACGATTAAGAAACTCTAAGGGAAGGAGCGCAGCGACTGACCGGGGTTTCTTAATTGTTAAAATTTCACATCTTAGCCTCTAACTGACTTAGTGTTTGCCCTACTTTTTCCCCGCGCTTCTACGAAACCACGCCTCTTAACATGTTCGCGCTTCTACTAAATCCGCCTCCTTGTGTCCAAACAAGCGCGTGCCATTAAGCGATTACTTAATGATTAAATGGTTACAATTGGTGATCGTTAGAAATTTACATGAATAAGTTCGCCATTTTTTTAAAATTCCTCACCGTCTGATTGGAGGAAAAAGTAGGGCAAACACTAAACAATTGTCAACGTCGAAAAACATCCGAACCAACGATTACATAGAAATTATTTAACTGCTGGGATCGATTATAGGGAAATCCTTAACCAGTGGTAGATGTGTGGTTCTGTTCACGAACGAGCGCACGCGAGTGAGCGAAAAAACAAAGCACGACTGCCATCAAGTGAAGGATTGCCCAATAATCGATCCCAGCAGTTAAATAATCTATTTATTACATTTTAAATTACGTTTTTGCAAACAAATATTCGCTTTATTGAACGTTATCGGCGGATGACGTCGACGTCAGCAACACTTTGTTGACGTCACGACTCAACGTCGCAACGTTAGTTATTATTGTGTTCTAAGTTAGCAACGTTAGTTATTATTGTGTTCTGAGTTAGTTATTGATATTTAGCGATGAATATTCTTGCAGTGAGAAATCCCGATCTTTCACGCATAGAAATGTAATAAATTATGTTAAGCCAATGTTACGTTCAAGCAACTAATTGAACTTGTTAGAAACACGATAAAGCTGCATTTTCCTTTGGTTTGGTGCTGAGAGATGGACGTACAATGTAAGTTGTGAGAATGTGTTTGTTGTATGTTCAATATCTCGAAAATGTGTATATATAATACTTAAAAATCCATGTCAGATAAAAAATAAAATATTTCCAGCGAGTTTATATTGTGCGAGATCAAAACCTGTTTTTTTGGGACTTGAAACACATCAAAACCGCGGGCCTACGGCCCTTGGTATCGATGGTTTTCAAGTCCCGCCCACCAGGTTTTGATCAGGGACAATATAAACCCGCGGGAAATATTTTATTTCTTAAACAAACACGTTTCCACACAATATATAAACATATAATTCATACTTAATGGGTTCGCATAAAGATCAAAATTGATATACAAATCATCTATTTTTCTCATTGTTGATTAAAATACATAATTTATTACGTCTAGTCGCAAGTAGAGTAGAACATATTTCAATTCAATTTTTATATCTACGATATTAAATATTTACATGGAGCTTTTCAAGTAACATTTGAGGATTTAGCACGAAACTACTGTACCTATATATACATAAAGAACCAGATACACAAGTGTGGCTCTGTGCTCTTGAAAGGACATGGTATAAATCAATGTGTACATTTTGCCTCGTGATCAATACTTGACGATTCCCGTGGGCTGCTTCAAACCGGTTTTTACATGTGAGCACGTTATTTGTGAGACTGAATTGTGAGAGCGTTTTTTAAAAAAAAATTATTACACAATCTGAGTAAATAAATATTGGATCGTTTAATTGAAATTACATGTAAAGCATATATATATATATAGATTCGTCGTTAATGGGGTCGACGTGCTAAAAAGTTTGTGATACATCTATAGTCCCTATTCCTAATTAGATAACATTTTAGTCAGGTACGAACTACTGTTTATATGCAAATTGGCGGTATCCAAATAGGTACAAACTGTGCAACTCTTTTCGCAGATTTGTTTTTGTATTGCAATAAGAGCTTTCAGGTTGAGTCTTTCACTAAATACTCCGGTAACAGTCTTCGAAGTCTTAAATAACTATTGTTCTACTATGATTAATAATAGCAATCTCTCCATCTTCAATTTAACAAAGCTAATGTTTCTGATAGTGTCACTACTTTCCTTAATTTTCATTTCTCGATTGAAACTGGAGAAATAATAATCAAAATCTATGATAAGATATATGATTTAAATTTTGATATCGTTAACTATTCCCAATCGGATTGCTCGTGTTCCCTGAGCAACACGATATGCGGTACATAGTTTTGTTAGTGCGTGTAGACAGGATGGAATTCTTTGCATAACCTAAATGCTGCTCCATCAGGATTACCGTTATCATAAATGTTAAACAAACCTTGTGGTATATGTTATTATCATACTCCTTGTCTTCTGTGATGACTTGATTTACAAACTTCGTAAGGATAAAAATCATGGTCATAATCATTTACATTTATCATAAGTGTTTGAACATGTATCAAAATAGGTTAATGACCCTATCATCTTACAACACACTGCATGTTAAGCGGTCCACATATTTACAGTTTATCAATATTATTTCCTCTTTATTTATACGATGACTGGACAGAATGTTGACCTTATGATGATGTCTACCTAAATCCTGAAAATGTAGATCACGTTTAACTTCTAAACTACATTAATAGCCTTATAACGCCCGCTTTATTTCGAATTCTAATGCCTGAGCCGCTACAAGCATCACCAAACTTTTAATTTCTTGTCTTACTGTCGTTAAAGATCACGTTACACAATAGTGTCCTAAAGCTTATGAAAACTCTGGGATTAATTTATTTTGGTCAATTAAAAATTCAGGAGACTTTCTTGATAACATTTGCAATACACGTAAATTCATCTATATAGAGGTGCTTATGACTTCTCTACACTATAACCTTACCACATCACCTTATCAAAGACAAGCTTTTTGCTCTCATTCAAAAAACTTTCGCTAGGGAATAACAGTTTTGGCCTGTAACACTATTAAAGCCTTTTTGTACTAATGGCAGTTAGTCCACTTGTAAAGAAGCTTGTCAAGCACTCATTTTCCTATAATATTTTTGTCAGGTATGGAACTATTGTTTATAGACACAGTGTTGGTATCCCTAAGGGTACGAACTTTGCACCTCTTGTCTCAGATTTGTTCTTGTATTTCTATGAAGGAGATTTCATATTGATTCTTTCATCCGATACTCAGGCAGCTGTAACTGAAGCCTTTAATGCATCTCTCGGATGACATACCATTGACAATTTTTTATTTCTACTATGGTTAATAGTATCTATTATAAGGAACTTCAGCTCAACAGAGCTAACATTTCTGATACTGTCTCTGCTTTTCTTTGTTTTACATATCTGTACTGAAAATGGCGAAATCAGTAAAATCTATGACAAGAGAGATAATTTTAATTTTAATTTTGATATTGTTAATAATTCCCACTTATATGGATATGTTACCCGAGCTACATCTTGTGGGGTCTATGTTTCTGAACTTATTCGTTTTCTAGAGCTTCTAGTCGAGTTGAGGACTTTAATATTTGTTCTATTTGTGTAACTAAAAGTATGGCTACCGTTACCATAAACTTTGAAAAAAACTTGATTTACTTAAAACAAAATATTATAAAATATAAAAGTAATTTAAGAATTTGTCTGCGACAAGGACTATCACAACCTGACTTCTATGGTGATGTGATTTTCAAGCCTTGTGAGATCCTTGGTCATAATCACTTTCATACAATCTTTATAAAGCTTGTTAAAAGGTTTATCAAAAGAGGTTATGACCCTATCATTTAGCAACGCACTGCATGTTTAGTGGTTGATCCATTTACAGTTTGTCACTATGCTTTTCTCTTTGATTGTGCGATGACAGGACAGATTGTACCCTATGATGACGTCTACCTAACTCCTCAAAGGACGGTATCGTTTGATGTTTGTTTTAAATCTTGTCCTTTCCTACTCTTAACTGTTTGTTCTCTCGTTGCTCTTTCTTCTGCCAAGTCATAGCATACTTGCTTTGTGGCTTTCTAGGCATTTTTTATATTATATATACATGATCATTTAATGTGTTTTACTTATATTGCCTATTAATGCTGTCTTGTTTGTTAGAGAATATAACCTGGCGGGGATATATTTATTTACACTCTTCCGTTTTATTTGGACAATAGAGTAAGAGTGAGACTTGGTGCACCTTAGAACTTGGTTTAAATTTCCAGCGGCCTTGCTTGACTGGTCGTTCCAGGGCGGTAGCCCTATTGACAACCCTTTGGTGTTTGAGATTTCATATCTTGGTTTTAATTTATCTTTCTGTCTGTTGTTTGTTTCTGTTCGTTTTGTGGCATTAGTATGCTTATTATATTTATATATGCATGGTCAAAGCTATGTTTGTTTTTCATATATATAGAAGATCTTACATGAGTACTCATTCGTTATTGAATTTATTAAACGAGTTGGCAAAATGATATAATGCCGAGCATAATATCATTTTTGCTAACGAGTTGAATAAATTCAATAATGAATGAGAAAGAATGTTAGATTCTATTTATCACTTAACTCAAATATCGACTTATCTTGCATTTGCCTGTCGCTTTAACACGCGAAACCGACATAAACCGATTTGTTTTGACAGCGCATACTTGGCTTATTTGCATACTTATATAACTAGTGGTATATCGAAAATATATAATGGTGTTATTCCACTCCCACACCGTAAGTTATGTGATAAATCATATTATTGCTGCATAGTGTATAAGAGCATACAGCTGGTGGTAATTTCTTTAGTGTCCCCATCCCGTTTTGCTGAGATGGCAATATGGTAAGAGTGCGGTTTGATTCACCCAAGAACATGTTGTGCCACCTGTTGTCAACTCTTTTGTGGTGTCAAACACTTTATCTCGAAAATATTATTTAGTCTTACTGGACGTTTAGGATCATCGCGCCCAGTCATTCTGGCTTTAAGGTAGAATAAAGATTAAGCCGGTGTTAGAAGGCGTGTCGAGCTTGACATTACCTCTCATGAACAGACTCAATTAAATCGAGTCGGCAACTGTTATCACTTGTTTGTGTCTGTTGCTTCGGAGGGATTCCATTTTCAGTACTTATTGTAATTGTTGTGTGTTTTTAATTGAATGCTTTCTTTGAATGTTACATTTACTGCACGACTTTTGTATTTACATTTACAGTCAAGAACAAAAAAGAACAACATATCTGATGTTGACTTCAATATAATCTGTACCTTATCAATATAATCGGTACCTTAAACACACACACACACACACACACACACACACACACAACGCGTCTTTAGATTTTGACCTGATTTTTCAAGAATTTCGATATTCAAAAACATGTTATTTTATTCTAGAAAAAAGGATTAACAATGAAATATCAGAGCTGACCACCCAAGTTACATCATATGCTTATGAATTTAATGCATTATTATAAATTCTCATAACCGAGTCCCACGTCATTACTTCTAGCCATAACAGTGCCAGTATATCATTCATAAGATCCGTCCCTAGGTTATCTTTAGCATAAATTATTACACCACCACCGATCTTTATAAAATGGGTTTTGAAATTCGGTAAAGTGTAATTGGTTGTCCGCTATCGGGGTGTTCTAAGGAGAAGGCTAATGGAAGAGCCTTTCCAGAATACACACCGAAGAAACCCAATGGTGCCGGTGGCAATTACATATACAGAATGTCAGTAAAATAAAACAAAAAAAAACACAGAATTTTGTCAAAAGTTTAATCCACCAGCGTCTCTTTTTACCACCGTCCCAAAGCGGCAGCCCTATTGCATGTATTGTCAACCCGTTCGTGTTGGTGATGTGACATGACTTACTTATTAGCATTGTAAGTGTTGTTTTAATGCGTATTTTTGGTTGACTTTATTCTGTGAAAGCAACTTTTTACTTTTCGACTTTTATACCTACCTTTATTTATTTCTCTATGGCGGCTCAAAATAATCTAACCAATAAAATCAAGTCTACGCGTTACTTACTCAGTTACAAATACAGTGTTCGGATGCCACGTCTCCAACGCGTAGCAACTACCATAATTGTTTATACTACTGTAACTGTAAATCTTGGCACGTTTACGTGCTAATAACATTTGCGTGCTAATAACGTTTACGTGCTAATAACATTTGCGTGCTAATAACGTTTGCGTGCTAATAACGTTTACGTGCTAATAACATTTGCGTGCTAATAATATTTGCGTGCTGATAACGTTTGCGTGCTAATAACGTTTACGTGCTGATAACATTTGCGTGCTAACATTTGCGTGCTAATAACGTTTACGTGCTAATAACGTTTGCGTGCTAATAACGTTCGCGATGTTCGCGTGGGATCGGCATCAGCGAATCTTTATAGCCGCGAACATGTTTCATGTTGATCAACCGCGAACGTTTGTATCTAAATGAGACATACGTAAACACGTGCTATTACTGAAAAATCAACTTTCTAGTCGAATATTATATAATACTTGAAATCTAAATATATTTTCCTATAGCTAATTACTTTGTTTGCAAAAAATTATTACATCGACAATATTTAAATTATTTGAAAAAACAATTTGCTTTATACTATTCATATAATTAAAATTAATGATTGTACAAATGCAGTTTATGTAGAAAATCTAACGTTTTACAAAAATCAAGAATATCGTGTGTCCCTTTAAAACAGCAATTCTGTTTGCTCTAACTTACCTTATATGTACACTTCACACAGGAGTAAAAAATCCTGGATAACATATCCTATATTAATCCAATATCCTATAATTTACAAATGATTCCGATTCCGACATGCCTTGACAATTGTTTTTTTAAAAGTCAATTGAATGCCTATAAACATGTTATTTAATGCGCCTGTCTCGGATATTACAATACTATACATCAGTTATTGAACTGAGATATGAGAGAGCATTGGTCACGGCAGATCCTTGCATCGATTATCTCTTAATCATTATTAAAATAATTGTGTATGGGATGACAGTGATAATGTCAGTCACTCTTCCATGATGTGACGTATACGACACGCTTTTAAATTGATAACGCCTTCACATCTAAGACACACATTACGCATTTGGGATCGTACTTTTGTTTGTTGGGGGGGGGGGGGGGGGGGGGGGGGGGGGGGGGGATGTGTGTGTGGGGGGGGGGGAGTGTAATGTCGCTTTTAACAATAGTTCAGTCATAGCACTACGGTGACTACCTTTAGCAGTGAGCTCAAAGCTCAACTTTATAGTGCTGCCACACTGAAATACCACGTCGTCGCTGTAGACTATGACATTATACCCCACCCAGTCGCATTATGCTGACACCGGGTCGACCAGCCCTATAACTACCTATATACCGAAAGCCAACAGTAACATGATTATAAAGTCTTTGGTATGGGCCTGTCGGGAATGAAACCCACAATCTCCCGCATACGACCTTATAAAAACTTTGGTATGACCCGGTCGGGAATGGAACCAACAACATCCCGCATACGAGGCGGACCTTCAAGCACTAAGCCATCGCAGCGGATTGAAATCAACGTATATTTGTAATATTTGTCAAATGGCATTGATTTCATTGGGATACACATATTTACTGCCTCGATATGATCTTCAGTAACTGTGCGTGAAAAAACATAATTTGTTTCAACTTTGAATTGTTCGAATAGCTATATCATAGTGTTCATGTTAGTTATCGATGCGTATAGTTGCGAGCTGTCAATAAATAAAAGATGTGTACGTTATGAAAAAACCACTTGTAACAAAGACAATAATACACCACTATTAGGTGTAAAAGCGGCAAGGGGCTGACAGTGGGGAGTTGTCTGGCAATTCAGGGTCCAGATCCTTCGTGTCTGCATCTACACTATATCAAGGAGGACGACGACAACGCGTTCTGTTAGATGTAATCAGCTGTAGTATAGAAAGTTGCTGGTTCGTTGTCAGTTTATTCGTTGTCAGTGATTCAGACCAACTCGATGCTCTGAGTTAATGTATGTTTAACGTGGACACGGAGTGAGCCTTTTGTGTTTTATACTTAGACTACTTCAACAACGTACCACTATGAATATCAGCAAATTTTAGACTTGATCAACTGAAAAATCACCGGGTTGTGCTACTTTCAACAATTCTTGTCAACCTGAACATTCTCTTGATTGGCTGACCCATGAATTCAGCTTTAAAGGGACACACGGCAATCTTGAAGTGTTTGAAATGCGTGTCTCGATATATATTCAGTATCGTTTTTACTTTTACCTTGGTTACATTTAAATAAATCAAATTTTAAGTATTCACTATTTCATCTTATTATACTATACTTTTTAATATATTATTGGTGCAATAATATCAAAAATGAATAATATGCAAATACAAATTGCTTAATACTATTCTTATAATTGAAAGTAATGATTGAACAAATGCACGTTATGCAGAAAAACTAGCGGGACGTCGTGAGTTTTTAAAAACTAAAGATTGCCATTAAACTTGAATATCAATAAGCTCCACTTTGGAATGATTTGTCAACATGAGTGAGAGTAAATCAACTCTGTTACTTTGCACACGACAAATCAGTCCAATACATTCACAAGTGCAACTCCAGGTTCAGTGAAGTGGATATTGTGAAATGAAATAAAATTAAATGGGGTTTTACATATCGTTTATTTTGGCAGAAACAAGCGCGCAAAACAATAATTCATCATGATCTCCACATGTTTAATTTGGCAGAAACAAGCGCGCAAAACAATAATTCATCATGATCTCCACATGTTTAATTTGGCAGAAACAAGCGCGCAAAAACAAGCGCGCAAAACAATAATTCATCATGATCTCAACATGTTTATGTTGGCAGAAACAAGCGCGCAAAACAATAATTCATTATGATCTCCACATGTTTATTTTGGCAGAAACAAGCGCGCAAAACAATAATTCATCATGATCTCAACATGTTTAATTTGGCAGAAACAAGCGCGCAAAACAATAATTCATCATGATCTCCACATGTTTATTTTGGCAGAAACAATCGCGCAAAACAATAATTCATCATGATCTCCACATGTTTAATTTGGCAGAAACAAGCGCGCAAAACCATACTTCATCATGATCTTCACATGTTTAATTTGGCAGAAACAAGCGCGCTAAACAATAATTCATCATGATCTCCACATATAGATATTATTGAAAATACACCCAACACCTCTTCTGCTTTATTTTAATAAACAAATATAGTTTACGAACATGTGTGATATAAGGTGTTATATTGCATCTATCGATGTATTGTTCAGATTAATTGCATTTTAAAACTACAAATGAATGCATATCAGGTAATACTGACACTGTCGCCAGTCTGCGTTCAAGTTTATTATGTATTCTCATGGGCTTTCGAGTAGCGTATTGATAATTGAACAAAAACGTGTGTGTATAATTAAGATAGTGAGTGTCATATCAATACATTTTGGTGAAACTAGAAGACAACCAATACCAAAGTCCGTAAGTTTTTGAAGGTTTTGATATTTGTTCAGGTCCCAAATACAACGTTTCCAGTAATCTCGCACTATATAAACCCCCTGGATAGCTTTCATTTATTGACACATTCTCGAACATATGTTTTATGCACATTTCTCACCACCAAACGAAGTTAACTTTGCATATTCATGCTTTTTTGGTAAAAGTAGTTCTAAATAGAGACTATTGCATTATAATTTTGCATGCTTTCTGTCGTTTGAAATGATGTCAACGGCAATGGACGTGAAGCCATGGAATCCGAGAGTTCGTGATTGGAAATATAATACACGTAGATTGCGTGCGTCTGGGTGACAGAGACTACCGCTGAATTAGCCTCGGCCACCCGGCCCGCTTCTGATTTCTTCGTTACGCTATTCTACACAGATCCAGGGCCTGGGGAAAATAGGACGTTTAAAATCGCCTTAACGTTCTGGGCGATTTTGGCGAGATTTTTAGATCAACGAGACTTTCAAAAAACATATTTTTAAGTTAATTTAAAAATAATGTCTTATTTATAACTTATGAGAAGCAGCAAACGACGTTAAAAAGTTTAACTGATGCATCAACAATTGACGTTGTACGTTTATTTACAACATAACGTCACGCAAACGTCGACTTAATGCGCGTGAAAAAAACGCGCGCATAAATTGTGCTAATCGCTAGTGGGCGCTTTAATTGGCATAATCTACCCAGACCGATATCTGCAAGTAAGACATATGCATGATACGGTCGAGACTACCGCTGAATAACCAATGAAATCAGAATTGAGTAGTTTAGTAAAAATACTGAAAAAATTAACATTGAAAGTAACAAACAAAAGCAAGAGAGCAGACACTTTTTTTTAGTCTGTTCATGAGAGGCAGTGTATGTGCAACACCTCTCAGGCCCCTGTTTATTCTACTTTAAAGTCTAAACGATTGGGCTTGATGATCCCAACGGACGATTAAGTACATGTAACAACACTACGGATTTGTAGCCATGTTATATTGTTAAACCTCAACGGAAAGGAAAATACAGCGTTACATGTTTAGGCGATCTGAACACATATCAGAGAGTGCGCAATTCGGGTATGTAATTTCTGTTAACGAGATTGGTATCAACTGCATGACTTGACAACATGATTAGTAAGCAGTGAATTATTTATTTTCACATGAAAATTTGTAAAACATATTAACAATTTTCTCTCGAAATGTATTTGTATTTTTTTCTAGATTTGAGAACATATTAACATAAAGTATGAAAAACTTTAAATTAGTTCAAATACATGTCCATGTTTAAATCAAGTTTAAATCGAATACGTCAGTTTAGAGTAAAGCAGTTTGATGACACATATGAATATGCTGAGGTAGACAAAATAATTTTGACAATAGTGAGATTTAATTAAATCGATATTAATTACCAGTGTTTTTGAAATACGGAAACTATATTTCGAGGGAATGACAATCATGAACACCCTGTACAACGATGCAGCATTAAAAACTATACCATATAGCAGGTTGTACGACCTTATATTTCTTAGCTGGGTGATTGTACTATTAAGAACTCTCTTTCTCTAAATTTATTAAGACTAACCTGGATATCATGCTATAAATACGTTAACAGTATACTTCTAAGGATTATTAATAGCAGAAATACAATGAACTATTTAAATATTAGCTGTAGTCGTCTACTAAAATTGTGGCTGTTTATTTCCGACACTTCTCTATATGGATGTCGATAAATCAGAAATGATAAAAGGCCTTCCTAGCCAGCCCTTGCTTTTTAGTTTGTGACCTTGACCCTTTCATCCCCTGCGAAACGTGACCTTGGTGAACCATGGTCAACCGTGGTCAAGCTCTGCCAACCATGGTTGAACCATGGTTGGCAAAGGTCAACCATGCTTTTGATAACATTGAAATGCTAAAAGACTATGGTCAATCATGGTTTAACGACATGACCATGGTCAAAGATTGTTGGACCTTGGTTGACCATGGTCACTCAAGGGTTGACCATGGTCACTGTACAATAATCCATTTTTCATTTCAAAACTCCTAAACCAATCAATTTATCTTCATAAAAGTTGCTACACATATCAAGGTAGCGGTCATTCAGCATGTAAGCTATAAAATCATTGTAGACCATGGTCATTAACAGAGGTAAATGACAAGACCATGGCTGACCATGGTTGTTAATCATTTCCGACAGCAAAACCATGGTTTCAAAAATGGAGTTTAGACACCCATTCTGTGACTGGACAGAAACCAAATCTAACAAATCCAGCAAAGCCGAAGTTTGACTCGCGCTTGTTTGGGATATTCGAGAAACTAATAAAGACTAAGTTCCTACCCCAGTGAAAAAGGCAGTGACACTCAACGAAATTCAGTGAAATGTCAGTGAAATCTGAAAATATGGACAAATCCCAGTAAAAACACTAAATGTCAGTGTGAAATTTTACAGTGAAATTTCAATGACATATATCTCTCTACACATTTATTCATTTAGACAGACAGGCAGACAGAGAGATATATATATGCTCACATAGTACATCATATAACTCACCCTACTGTAAATGTAGCTGGGATCCCGGGGAAATGAAATAGATAATTAAAGCCTGGTAAAAAAAAATCAATTTTAAGATTTTTTCAATGTAATTGGCAAATTATGTTGTTTTATATCAGAAGACACCACAGGACCGCTACGTTGATATGTGTAGCAAGTTTTATGAAGATAAATTGATTGGTTTAGGAGTATTGAAAGAAAAATGGATTATTGTACTGTGACACCTGAGTGTGATTCTGACACAGAGTGCAAATAAAAAGCAACACTGACTCTTAAATTTTTAGCAGGAAATGACAACAACTGTAGATTTTCCTTGCACCATTTAATGATTAAAATTAAGTGTTTTGTGACTATACTTAATTATTTATTGTATCAAAAAATCTAATAAATATAATAATATTTGAAAGAGGAAATTTCTAAATGTAGACAGTGGAAACTGTATTTTAAAATCAAACCCCTATTGTCATATGTTTTCGCGGATTTGTCCTTGTTTTTTTTTTGTTGTTGATAGAAAAATGGTTTTCAGCACTGCAGATATTATTTGATTTCAGTATCATATGCAACATTTCACCAAGTATGATCATGTAGGTCTTCTAAGTGATGTAGACTGAAGGTTATAAATTTGTGAATTGTTCTCGACTGTTGTATTGTCTAATTCTTTCATGGAAATGTCACTTATTTTGGTGAAATTTCACTGTTATTTTGACCAATTCTGCTGCAATTTTACCAAATTTCACTGAAACTTACTTTTATTTTGCCAAATTCTTTCAGTGAAATTTCAAAAAATGAGTACATTTCACTGGGGCAACAATTAAAAAACCCGGATTTGACCACTAAAATTGCTTCTGTGAAAAAGTACCGCAAGAAGTAGATGGTGCAATATTAGTGTTATTTATCGTGTTGTAATGGATGTGTTGCATTAAATGTGTTGTATTAGATCAGTTAATTTGTGTTTTTTTGAATGCATACATTTTTGAATTTGTTAACTAATAACCGCATGATGCCCTTAGTTGGCCATGGTCAACATTGTCAGAAAACTTTGGTTGTTTGCTTAGTATATCCTGGTCGAACATGGTTTATAACACTATGTCCTTTCTTAACCATGGTTTAACCTTGGTCAACCATGGTATGAGCACGATTTGAGCTTGATCGACCATGGTTTGTCACTTTGTTTGCCTTGATCGACCATGGTTTGTCACCTTGGTCGACCATGGTTTGACACCTTGGTCAAGCATGGTTACATTAACACCATGGTTGACCATGGTAGTTCCATATAACAAAAATGGAAAACCATGGTCAACCATGGTTAAACCAAGGTATACAGACCATGGTTAACAATGGTTGACCATGGTTAAAGCATGGCTGACCGAGGTTTATTTCGCAGGGGCTATCATTAAGTAAACCTTTGTCAATGATTCTACATTGGCCAAGTTTCATGATGAAATAAGAAAAATAAAAAAAGTTGATAGCAATGTTAGTTAAAGTTTTTGCGTTTAAGTGTTCGATAGTTTTGAACCCAGACTGTGACCTTGACCTGTTGATGTTTTGTATGGAAAGGTGTTAATTGAAACTCCAGATTGAACTGCATTTGATTTAATTATATTCAAGCTGGTTTAAAGTCAAATTGACAAGTCCTTTCAAATAAATAAGAAATCGAAAATATTTCAGATTTTGTATAATTAATAACCGATAAAAATAACCAAGAAATGTGTTCAACATTCATCATTCTAATACATGCTCAGCTTTGTTCATTTATGTTAAGGTACATGTTTAAATGCCCGGTCTTCGATTTTGTTTTATAACTCGCTGTTGCTGACTTCTAATGTGAAGCTACTATATATTCAGTATTGACTGATTCTAATTCTGGTGCGCTTTTAACAATAAGTTTCTATAGAAGTGTAATGTGACAGAGATCAACAACACAATATCAATGACCAAATGACATTACATTTGAAATGAAAAGACGTAAACTGATTGAATTACAATTGATTTTGCACACGAACGTTGAAGCTAAAAGCCGCGGTGTGTTTATTGTCAACCTTGACATTATGTCGTATCAGTGTATAATATTCCAGTCAACATTGCATTACATCAGTCATGTACCCAGGCGTTTATCGAAACATCTACGTTGAAAGTAACCCTATATGGTAAAAAGTTATTTAAACAGTTTAACTTCGTGTTTACATAAACAATTGAGTTGGATTCTATAGTCAAACCAACAGCTAAGGTCATATGGCGACTTTCCAGCTTCCATTGGTGGAGATAGATCCTAGGTGCCCCGCCGGGCAATTTTAGTGCACGGGCGGGCACCTGAGTAGAACCACCGAAGTTCCGCAAGCCAGCTGGATAGTTCCTCACATGACGCATTTGGGTTCGAACTCACAGTGCTGAGGTGCAAGTAATTTTAAGTCGAAGATTCTTACATGTACCACTCGTCAACGGACGCCCATTTTACATAAACAAAACATGTTACTGTAAATAAAACAGTTGAACCAAACACATTCCCTGTGTTATGCGTAGCGCAGTGTTCAGCTGATACAACGCAATAGTACATCAGTTTACACATCATATGTTAATATCAGGAAAAGTGGGTGGTCAGCCTCCACCACAAAAAGAAATCGACCGTCATATATAACCTTACATGAGTTGAAAACGGCGTAAAACACCATACAAACAAACAAACAAACAAATGTATTAATATTGTTTTTATTTATTTGCCGTAAATTAATTCCATTGATTGGATTGCATCAGCTGTATGGCTTCCGAATACTTTCGAATACTTTATCAACAGTTTCATTTACATTTTAATAAACACACTCTGCCTTAAATAATAGCTTATATGAAGTTTTGTTGATGTTTAAAGAACAAAAGCCAACTTTTATTCATAAAAAAAACAAAACTCGCGGCGTTCGTTACCTTCTCCTCAGAAATCATAAATTAAGTTATTGATTCTCGTATAGTTCAGAAAACATTATTGTATCATATTACTGAATGAATGCTGAGTTCATAACATCATATATGTAATAAATACAATGGTAAATTAGCATTGAAAATGTACAAAATGTTCATTACTCCGACTATAAAATATTCATTTGGGGCTTAAGTTTAAACAGGTCTTGGTACCCATAAATCAAGGTACACATTTTAACTGTTGATACATAACTCAAGTTCATAACCAACACGTTATAAGTGTGCATGTACTTTTAAGTATTTTATAGTCTCAGAATTACATTGAATCACAACGCAAAAACGCAGACAAAATCACTTACCGTAGAGAACAAATTATTTATACAAAATGGAGATGTCAATTATGTCTGTTACGCCGCATAGATTACTCCTTGATTATAGCTGTATGCGTAGCCCGCTTACGCCTACAGCTCCCGTGAAGCTCTATGCAACCACCGTTGTAAATGGAGCTCTATGCGTACATGCTGAATATATTTCTTTAAGTATCGCTTTACCGCAGTCAAATGTGCAAAAGGCGAGCTACTGTAATCATACTTTGTCCGCCGCCCTTCCGTACGTCCGTCTGATGGTAAGCAATATGTCTATCGACATCTAGTTGGTTTTCAATATAGCTGGTTTACACACACACACAAAAAACAACAGTTTTTTAGATTTGTTCAAAACGTTGACACCAATTAGATATTCATGTCCGAATACAGAAGTGGCTACCCGGCGGACGCATGTGAAGTGGTATGGTGGTCTCTTGCAGATCGGACAAGTGAGTTGCTCCGTCTTTGTCTTTTCCTAACGCCAAGACAACGGTTTAGACCATCATTCGTGCCAATGAGTATGATCTGCATACGTTGTTATATAATCTGGCAATCTGGCAGCATTATACGAATACAACCACCAAACTGGGTTTCAAATTCATATTTAATGTGCAGAGTAAGCTAATATGGGACCCATTATACGTACGATCTATGTATTGTTGATACAACTGTTGGGTCTAGAAATCATCGCCGAATACCCACGGTTGATACATTACGCTATCACTCCATCCATGATGAATGGAGAGTCAGAGGGGATCAATCACGACGATGGAAAAACTAGAACACTCGGCTAGATTTGTTGAGTAAATCATTAAATGGACATACGGCAATCTTGATTTTATTCAACACTCACGTCGTCCTGTTAGTTTTTCTACAAGTGCAATCATTAATATGAATTGCCAGAATAGTATAAAGCACATTGTTTTTAGATATTATTAACTGTTGACAATATTGCACCAATAATATATTTAAATCTATGGTAAAATAAGACGAAAACAAATAATTTAATTATATGTAAGCATGTTTAATGTAAAACTTATCCTGAAGGCGAATTTCAATGCGTGTTAAACACGTTACGATTGTCGTGTGTCCCTTTAATAGTAAATTCAAATGCTGCTTTAAAGCTCTAATAATTATTGTTAGAGTTATTGCATAATCTGACGTTAACTACACTTACAATACCTTATCAGATATACTATCAGATATACTAAATTTATCGCTTTAACAATTTTATATTTTCGACTAATGCGTGTATAGTGTAAAACTTATCGGTGCGTATTCTTTGTAACATTGGATGGGTATTGCTGAAGCACGACCTTTTAGTGATTCATGGCGCCTATGATCGTCTCAAGCACGGACCTAATCACTGGCCGCAATACTCAGAAATATTTCTCGCCTGACCAGTCATCCGACTGAAACAATAGAAGGTGTCCAAGGGACACGGATACCCCCACTGAAAACAAATCAGCGAAAAACGTAACATTTTACGGGAAAGGTCGTGCTCCGGTAATTCGAGGTGGGTTTTTAAGCCGAATCGCTTTGCACATCTTGACAGCATAGGTAAGCATCCTGTAAAGTAAAAGTAAAATGTCGAAACAATCGGTTGATAACTGTGGGAGGAGATAGACCCAAAATGTTTCTGGACGGATGGACGGACGGACAGACTGACAGAAGAACCTAGACGAACATGGCTATCGCTATATGCCCCCTCACTATTCGATGGTGGGGGCATCATAAACCCCATGTCCTCACGCGCCACACTTAGTCCATACTCTACTATACAATAATACCAGTACAACATTAGAGCCAGCATCAAAGCCAGTCTTGCAACTGTATGTCATGACTTAAATAACATTTCTTCCGGTATTATTGCGCTGTCAATTATTCATTCTGTGCATCCACACGTTGCCAGTTGGATACATTCTAAAAATAACACCGAATGCAAATAACGTGGCCATGATCTTAGCAAAATCATACTTTGTTGTAGTAGTTGCCACGGCTTGAAGCGTATATAATAAGCACAACAAAATGAATTATTTAACTCTTCTGAACAATAAATGCATATGAGTGTTTAGGAGGTGAGCGCATTGTTTACGTAACGTAACGCTACCATGCAAGATACCACAAATAAACAAATTACAAACCGTTATATATCTTCTTCATAAGAACCTGTTGACCAATGTTGACATTTATTTTTCAAAAATAATCCATGCATTGTAGGCTGTCTCTTGTCTTCAAATACAGTCCGTGGGTTAAAAAAAAGTATTCACTTGCGGCGGGATAACATGATTCTTTACATACTTTCCTATAACGATATATAGAGATAACAGTAAACAATATTCTACTCCGAAACTATTGCCCAATAACAGGATATCTAACTTGCCTGAGACAAAAGCTCAGTCGAGTTATTTAATCACTCCGTCGTCCGTAGGCTTCGTACACGTGCGTGGATATTAGAGTTAAAATATAGTTCCAGATGTCAAAAATGATTCTGTCTAGGTTTTATATTGATTCTGTAGGATCACATAATAAGAAGCATACATCTTTATTTACTTTATCAGATGAGTGCTGTATTTGAGATGTAATTAAACGATTTATAAAAGTAATGAAGTAAACCGGAAATGTAACATTCAATGACCACAGTCAACCAAAACCACGCACAGAAACAAACAACAATTACAAAGATGGATAAAAAACAAGATATGACATCACAAACATAAAATGGCTGAGAAGGGCTACCGCCTTGTAACGGTCAGTGACAAAAAATGCCGCAAATATTTACACTGTCCACTATGATCGAGGAATATACAGTTTATGTAGTTCATTGATAATATGTTGTGTGTGTGTTATTTTTCTGTGTGTTATTTTTGCCAGATATATTGCACTATTGTTATATGTACATATGGAAGGTTTATGGTTTATGGCCCTGAACTTCAATAGACCTATGGCGAGGTCAATACAAATTGTTCTGTTTCTTTCATATAAATGGCCATTATCATGTCATGTCTGATAAACTCAGGCCCAGTCAGGCTATTGTGTCTCAGTCTTTCGAGAATATATTAACAGAATGGTATGAACTTTTGTCCAACATCATTTTAATCTTTAAACCAATGTCCAACGAGGTAGACGAGAGGTCAGATATTGTTAACCTTTGTCTATATTTCCCTGATGATTTCTGATTTCTCAGTATCGTTAATTATTAATAACGTTATGCTAACCTGTCTCTTTTATCTGAAGAATCTGAATGTTCAGTTAGTACGGCAGGTTGGTGATTGTCATGCATGATCTATGGAAAGCCGCAGGTGACCCTGTGATTATAATTATTTTTTACTATATGTTTAACTGAATTATTATAATCACCACATTTCTACGATTTTGTACGTGTTATAATAATTATTATCAAAATCCATACATTTTTAGCTCTCTGGAAAAATGTATACATTCTGAAAATGTTAACATTTTTATTATAATCACCACATTTCTACGATTTTGTACGTGTTATCATTATTATCAAAATCCATACATTTTTTAGCTCTCTGATATTTTTTTTTATCATAACCACCACATTGCTACGATTTTGTACGTGTTATCATTATTATCAAAATCCATACATCTTTAGCTGTCTGAAAAAATATTCTGAAAATGTTAACATTTTTATTATAACCCGCACATGTCTGAAAATGTTAACATTTTTATTATAACCCGCACATGACAATATTGTATGCATTATAATTATAACAACATCCGTACGAATTACCTCCCTTAGCTCTCTGAAAATGTATACATTCTCAAAATGTTAACATTCTGAAAATCGATACATGTGCGTCTTATAATCCTAAATCTCGCGAGACAATTTATGTTCGGGGGAATTGGCTTTTGGAAAATGTGTGCATTATAATTCTAAATCTCGCGAGACAATTTATGTTCGGGGGAATTGA